>PVHP010002867.1:0-84029 GCA_004024765.1 Zapus hudsonius | reverse complement strand
TTTTTTTTTCCTTTTAGCATCAACATATACTGATGCACATGTGTTGCCTAAAGCAGAAAACCAGGGAAAAATTACAATGAATATCATTGCCAGTTTTTAATGCTTTCCTAATAGACAAAAATAGCTTAATGTTTTGAATTGACATGTTCCAATAAATAATGAATTTATTATGATTTACATTAAAATGAGTTATACCTGCCTGCATGTTGTAGCTTCAAAAAATGTATTTGATTAGGTTCTTTTGATGTATTAGACACAATTACATTCACCTTTAGTTTGGCATGAAAATGATGTTTCCAGAACCAAGTTCTGTGGTTTATTTTCTGACAGTCCAGTAGAGAACGATATATAATCTCCTGGGGCCCAGTTTCTGCTTTCACCTTTGTGATGGTTAAATTTTGTTGTCAACTTGACCTTTCAAGTAATCTTGGGTGGGTCTCTGAGGATGTTCACAGGAAGGCAGCCTCTCAGTAGGGGGCAGGATGGAAGGAAGCTCAAAGGAGCTAGAAGTAAACCTCCTTTGCTGTGTGGGTAGTGCAGGAAGGAAATTCCAGAGACTCAGGAAGCCATTAAGTCTGGGGAAGGGTTGTCAGGCCCCACCCTAAGCCTATATAAAGGGGAAGAAATTCTCTCCTGGCTCTCCTGCCTGTGTGCTGTTCTGTGTATGGTGTTGGCGATGGGTTTCTCTCTCTGCTTGGACCTGTGAAAGGGGAGCAGCCTCTTTTGCATTCTGGAACTTCCCATGTATCTATAGCTACAAATAAATACTTTCCTCCCATAAACTGTCTGGTTTGAAGATTCATCCCAGCGGAATGTAGCTGACTGCAACAACCATCATCATTAAAATCAAATCAATATCATTTTCTTTTTTTTTAAATAACAGTTTCTTATTAAATTTGGTTGTGCCTAAATGGTAGATCCTAAAACTAGAGGGTCCCAATTAGTACCATGTCTGAGTCAAAGAGCCTTAAAATTTTGGAGTTCAGTGTCAACATTAATGATCCAAATGGCTTCCGGAGGCCATCTGCTCTGCAGCATGGGGTTATGTATGTAGGGAAGGCCTTGTTCCCATGGACATCAACCTTTCTCTTATTGAGGTTCACTCACAGCAAATGTCTCCATAGAATAAGCAGCAGGGTAAGAGCTCTAGGAGGGGGTCAAGGTGCAGGGTGCAGGGTTCAAGGTTACAGGTAGATATGTCTAAGCTGCAATTAACTTGTCAAAGGAAAGTATTGCATCAAGTCAATAGGCAAAAATGACCTATTGGTTTAGATTATCTGTTCAATTCAGTTTCAACTCTTTGAATATTATTTTTCATGTATTTATTCATTTTACCGTATTAACCACTTCTTACTATTTACTGTGGTAAACATAGAAGATATAGACCCAACAAGTAGATGCCCAAGTAGATAATAGACCATTTAACACAGTTCAAATATTTTGATGCTATTGTGTGGGTGCTGGCAATCCAGTTAACCCAGGCTGGCATGGAAGGGAATGGATGCCAAGAATCCAAGCCAACTCTCGAAATATGAGTAGGAGTTAGCTGGGAGGAAGGGAGTGATGTTAGATATGCATTGTGAAACCTTGATCTTGAAAAGTTTAGGTGGATTGCTTTCTTTTTTAAAAAATATTTTATTCATTTTCAAGCAGAGAGAGAGAGGAAGAGAGAGAGAGAGAGAGAGAGAGAGAGAGAGAGAGAGAGAGAGAGAGAGAGAGAGAGAGAGAGAGAGAGCGCAAGTACACCAGGGCCAGGGCCACCACCTTGTGGGTCTGGCTTATGTGGGTCCTGGGGAATTGAACCCAGGGCCGTAGGCACTGGAGGCAAGTCCCTTAACCACTGAGCAATCTCTCCAGCCCAGGATTGCTTTCTTATTTTGTGAAAAATATTGATTAGAAATTGACGAGTGAGGGGACTAAGAAAATCTTTATCTTAATGTCTGAATAGAGGCTCAATGCCAACAAAAAATAATAGATCCCAGTGATTTATGGGTTCTCCTTTATTGACTATTCAAGTGTAGAGAACCCCTGCTCTGAGCCAAGCTTGGTACTGAGAACCCTATGGTCAACAAGACAGCACTGATGAGGGATACAAGCAAGAGAATTAAGCAGAGAATGTATCATTCTATTACGAGAAGAGCTGATAGTGAGTCCTTTAAAGTGACGGTGCTACAGAGGAAATAAGTGGTAGAACTACTGTATCTGGGGTGGAGAAGTCTCTGAGTACATGCTGCAGTCAGCTTTCTTGCTGCTGTGCAGAAAAGAACCCGACCAAAAGCAGCTTGTGGAAGGAAAGGGTTTATTTTGGCTTACGGAGTTGAGGGGAAGCTCCATGATGGCAGGGAAAACCATGGCATGAGCAGAGGGTGGACATCACCTCCGCCACAGCACTGCAAACAGCAGCAGGAAGGTGTGCCATATACTGACAAGGGGAAGCTGGCTTATAATCCCCATAAGCCCACCCCCAACAACACAGCTTCAACAGGGTTCCAATTCCAAAACTGCCATCATCTGGGGATCAGGCATTCAGAACATATTAAATTTATGGTGGACACCTGAATCAAACCACCACAGTAAATGATACTTAAGATATAAGGAATAAAGAGATTCCAGTCCCTTAAAACTTCAAGAGAAGATCAGAGTGATCAGTGGTAGAGAGGCTCCAGAGGGGGGAGGAAGGACTCAGAGCTCAGTGTGGTTGACAGCTTTGCAGACTCAAGGGTCTGTGAAGTGGAATGATGTAGATAGAACATATGTGGGCTAGATTACATGTATACCTTTTGTTCAAAGGAAACCCACAAGCCAATGTTGAATTTATTGGAGAACAAGACAACCTGATCTGTGTAACATGGTTGATAAGTTAGGAAGTTTATACTGACTCCTGCTTAGAGAGAATGGAAGAAGGGAATAGTAGAAACCGGCCAGGTACAGGCTGGTGCTGGCCCATGTGAGAGATGCTCAAAGCTTGCTTGCACTAGGTGTGTGTGTGTGTGTGTGTGTGTGTGTGTGTGTGTGTGTGTGTGTGTGTGTAGGCAGACAAAGGTGATTAGACAAACTTTAGACAACATTTTCTGTAAAACAGGTTAAGACATTTATCATTGCAGCACTGCTACATTTTGCGTGGCAGTATGACATCCAGCTTGACCAATGATATACATGTTTTGCTTATTTCATTTGGGCTTAAACCATTCATTTTTGACTTTTCACAATTTCTTATTTACCTGGGAGGAGGAGGGAGATAGGAATATTTAGGTGTCTTTTAAGCAATATGAAGGATAAGAGAAGTTAGTTTGGCTTAGTGTTACTGTTGTAGGCCAGTTGCATCTGCTTCTCTCCCAAGAGCAACTCCAACCTCACCCAAACAGTTCCTTGTGGTCCATATTTAAGGGTCTGAATGGAGACTTGAACCCTTGGATCTATGAATGGAACCACGAAAGCAAGGTGGAAGGATTAATGAATCATAGAGTCTGATCCTTGACTGAGGGTCATCATATTCCACCGCGGCCAACATTGATGATGTAATCTACAAAACAGAAAGCAGATTGAGGTTGCATGCAAACACATAAAGGTTCTACTTTCCCCACATTTTCAAATACAGTGGATAATCCTGTGATATCCAGTTGATAGTCAATTTGGGGAAATGATGTATTAGAACAGCTCTCCAACCGTTTTCACGTTAAGGCACACAGAAACCACACTGTACAGGTGAGACTATGGGCATTTGTTTTCATTATGCAGTGATGAATAATTAAGGCCGGTGTTCTTCTTCACTCTCTGACAATCTCAGTAACTATTTGTAACATACTTAATGAGAGAGCCCTGGGATGTGGCCACTAGCCGGGGCTGGGGGGCTGGGAAGGATCCCCAACTGGCAGAAGGCGAAGGCAGCTGAGCTGTCATCAGGGCATCTTGCTATTACTTACATGGAGGAACTCAGGTTCCTGCCCTCGGGGTTCTTCTCAAAGGCAAGGAGGCTGCACGTGGAACAGGGAAAGGAGATTTCAGAGCTTCTCACATTGAGTGGCCGTTAGGCCTTATGCTGAAATACCTTCCTCGGATTTATGGCTTGTTTATAAAAGTATCACAAGACAGAACATTGAGTTCTATATTTTGGGTATGAGGAAAGAAAGGGTTTATTGTAAGGGGATTTAAAAAAAATATTTCTTCAGGAGTCAATGGCCTCTAATAATGGAATGAGAAAAGAGTTAGCAATTTAAACAATTTACATAGCAAATTAATAGCATAATAACTATCCAGTGGTTTGTTTAAAATGGGCCAGGGATGCCTTCCTTTTTTTTCATAGAAGATTATTTCATTGCCTGTACAAGAATGCCATATAGAAAAGCAATAAAGCTGAAATAAGGCATTTGAAAACATATTAATGTATAAAATATTTATTGTACAGGCTCAGTAGAGTTTGTATTGAATCATTTTTATTGTGTATCAAGGGCTACTCACTTCATTCTGAATTCTGAAAAATGAACAGGGGCTGTTTGCAAGCACTGCTCTTTCTGGAGTGTGCTCTCAGTGGGATTTACCGAGGAAATACTTATTTGTTGAGAAGCAGGGGCATGTGTCTGCTTCCCCCAGTGGCCGTAAAATGATAGGGGGAATGGGAGGCAAGCTAGGCAAGGTTGCATAATTGACATGGATTCTTATGTGTTTGGTAAGTGGACTATGGCTGAATGGAGGAACTTAGAATCATAAGGAGGCATGCTAGCATTCAAGTTCTTCATTTCTAAAACTGTATCCTGGGCTGGAGAGATGGCTCAGAGGTTAAGGCACTTGCCTCCAGTGCCTAAGGCCCCGGGTTCAATTCCCCAGTACCCACATATGCCAGATCCACAAGGTGGTGGCCCTGGTTCTCTCTCTCTCTCTCTCTCTCTCTCTCTCTCTCTCTCTCTCTCTCTCTGAATTTCTCTGCTTGAAAATGAATAAAATATTTTTAAAAACTGTATCCTTCTTATTATTTTTTGGATGCTAATTTCAGTGTTAGCCTATGTTTTTTTTTCATGTGCAATCCTTGCATGAAATAATGCATGTATTATGTCCCCAAAGCATGGAGAGATTATATTTGAGAATTAAGGCCAAGAGCTGGGACTTTTGGGATGTAGCTATGCAGTAAGCATTAAGTGACTTTGTGATGATGCATTTCAAGTTGGCCGGGGACTATGGTTCCTTATTGGCACAGTTTCTGTGCTAAATTATGAGCTTCTGAAGGCAGGATGCCCTCTTCTCAGGAAAGCCCATCTACACAGAGCATAAGGGGAAAGATTTGTACACTGAGTCCAGGTGAGAGTCAGAACTTGTCGCTTGGCACGATGCAGGTGTCTTGGATATTAGTATTTGGAATTGGGACCAGAGCTTCCTTCTTTAGGCCAAAGCCAAATTGGATGGCAGTTGACAGATGGTCAGTTGGAGCTTGGCACCAACCATCGGCAGCGTTTAAGGTTATAAAAAGGCCTATGAAATGAATGGAGTACCTTCTAACCTGTGCCAGGTTCGGGACACTAGGCTGTGCTGTTGACATCTTCAACTCTGGGAAGGGTTAGAGCTGCGGTTTATGACTGTGTATCTCACACAGACTGCAGTGGAGGTTCTCAAGCCCTGGGCCTGCCTGCATAGCCATGGGATCTTCCTAGAGTTAGTGCTATTTGGAGAAATAATAATCTTCTGCTGGCAGGTACACTGTTTGAATGGAAACTCATGTTAGAGAGGTATTTTCAGGTAATGGGATTAACTGAGTAGTACTGGTTTTAAATGGTAGCAGGAGAGAGAACCTGCAGTGAGAGCCAGTGTGCTAAGATTGGTATAGGGGTCATTGCAGATGGGAGGTTTCTGAGGAGTAAATTGGCTATGGATTTAATTGACCAAGAAGCATCATTGAATTTCAGAGCTGAAAGGAACCTAAATGAAGGAGAGCCTTCATTTCAAAGATATAATTATGGGTAAAAAGTGATCTTGTTCTATGATGAATTAAACGAGCATATTGACACCAGAAGTATTTAGATCCTGTATCGGGGTCCAGGGTTCAGCTAAATTGTAATTCAGAAATTCTTATGGAAAACTTTTCTAATATGTATGATATCATGCATTCTGTGAGGACTTGGCAAGTTTAAGGGGTCTTTTAGCACTTCTAATACTTTTCCAGTTTTAATGCTTTTTTGTCAGTTCTTTCTAGGATAATTTGAGTTCATGAAATCACCTAGTGGCCTGGGGTGACATCTTCCAAAGATCAGAGAGCAGTAGGGAATCAGGAGAGGGTTTGAAACTTAGGGTGTGATGGATGGAGTATTGAACCATGCACACCTCTTCTACTTATCGTGGTGGCCTTTGAGAAGCTGTGATTTTTTTTTTTTTAGCTAGTTCAATCCTAAGTGTTTAGAGGCTAGAGACCTGGTTGGGGATTGCCCACCCAGAGGGCAGAACGACTGGAAGCTAAGGACATGATCAAAGGTATGGCTTCTTCCTCAACTCTGCCATTCTCATTATCATTTTGAACACATGGGGTTGCAAATCCAGTCACACTGTAGCAAATGCCAGACTTAGGCATGCATTAGTGTTTCTGGCCTGAGTAAAGCTTTCTGCACCTGAAGTTCTCATGCATTATTTATCCCTGGTACCTCTGTTCCTGTTCCCCTTAGAACTGCACTCAGTCTGCACAAGTAGTGGGAGAATAGGAAATCCTCATCCCTGGCCCCATGCACTTAGAGAAAATCGCCAGCCAATTTGGTAACTGTGATAACTGCTGCAGTATCCTTGGGAAGCTTGTGTCCAAGGCATCTTTAATGGGAGACGAGTATGTAAGGAGGCTCTTAGCCTTGACTGTGCTAAGTTTGGGGTGCTGTCAGTGATCCTCTGCATGGGTACCCCCTGCTGATTTCTTCCTTGATTAGTCTGTCCTAATGTTCTTGTTCAAATGTGTTTGTGCTGCAATAGAGAATGAAAATCCCTAACCTGGTGGTATCTGCTTTGGATACTGAAGCTGTACTCTGTTCTGGAGTCTAGACAGCTTGTGTTTCCCTGATTTGTCACTGGAAACAGATCTTCTTATCAAGCTGGCTCATGGTTGGATGAGCAGCACTGAAGTGAGAGACAAAGTAGGGAAAGCAGAGGATGGCCAGTGACCTTGTCTGACCCACAAGAGGGCATTCCAACTGCTGCTTTGATTAGAAAGGGCCCCAGGAGGTTCCACTTGTCCTGTACCAAGAAACTGGCTACAAGCAGGTCACTTAAGCCATACAACGAACAACAAAAATTCCCCAAAGAAATATGGTGTGTGGTTCCTCTGCACACTGACTTCATGAAATCTGGTGCTCCCCTCAGCCCTTGTTTCTTCTTCCAACTCTATGCATAAGTCTGACTTGGGGCTGAGGAGTCCATTTTTAACCATGAACCAGTGGTGCATTAGTATATGTTCAATGAGGACATATAATTCTTAGTGTTCCATCTTCAAAGATTCAGATGACCTAATTGGGGTTAGAAGAGTTGACTGGATCTAGATGGGAAAACCAGAAGAGGTGATCAGCTGAGCAGATGCTTGGTCATGTTCTGTAGGCCCTGTCTTAGAAAGGAGGGAGATAGGTAGAGAAAAGAGAAAGACATCTAGGTGTGACAATAAAGGCATATCCCAGTGGTGGCCTTTCCATGGTCACATTTGAGAAACAGGCCAGTAGACCTAGACAGGCCTTGCACTTTCCAGGTGACTGAGGCTCCCAGAAGAGCTTCCTGAGGACATTATCATGACATGGCTCCAGACATGGGGAGGGGGGTAAGAGAAACGCAGTCTGCCTGTGGGGATGGAATGGGTAGAGCTTAATTTAGCATCCAGATCACAAGATCCTTCCAGAAAAATATCATACTATCTTGGTAAGTAGGTATTCATTGAATAAATGAATGGACACAGAGAAACTTGTATCTTGATGCTAAGAACAGAATGGTATGTAGTCTAATCTGCAAGGAAGGGTAACAGTGATCATTCAGTTGACTCAGATCTTCCCATCAATCCTGCTCTCACTTCTTCCTACTGTAAGAGCGGCTTTGGTCACCTGGAGGATCATGGGTTATGGTGAAGGAGCCTGCTGGAGCTGGTTTGGTGGAAATATAGGCTGGTTACATG
This sequence comes from Zapus hudsonius, assembly GCA_004024765.1. Classification (NCBI taxonomy): domain Eukaryota; kingdom Metazoa; phylum Chordata; class Mammalia; order Rodentia; family Dipodidae; genus Zapus; species Zapus hudsonius. Next base: position 75,910 of record PVHP010002867.1, on the reverse strand, counting down.
CCTGAGCTTGCTGAAGCATTTTGAGTCTGTCAACTCAATGAACGTGTGCTGCGTTTTATTCCAAAGGACTGGGGAATCTATTCAAAGGACACACATCATAACTAGATATAATAGAAATAGGCACATTGTTGGGTATAACGGCATGGAGGCTGGCTCACTCTCATAGTGTTCCATTTGAGGATGGAGCTTTTTCTCACTACAAGCTTATTGATGTTTTTTCCCTACAAAGTAAATGAGCATTGGTTTGTAAGCCCATGTTTTAAGTCATATTTAGTCATGTTTATTTTTCTTATATACACAAACTTTGCTGTTTGAAGTATCCTCTAATGTGAATTTTTGAAACACAGCTTTTGTTTCGCAAGCAGCAGTTGAGTAGAAAGAATAATATTTAGCACACTCTTTGTGCGTTTTTGTAATCTGCCCAAGCAGAAAATAAAATAGGCTCACAACTGAGGTTTTGTAAAGGAATCCAAAGTCTGAATTTTGAATGTGCTCACTGAAATTATACAAGACTTTATCCTAAATACTTCTCTTACTCAAAATAGAATGCTAGTATTTATTTTTGAGCAAGTGGTTACTTATATAGCTATGTTCTACATATGTGTGTGTGCATGTGTGTGCGCACATGCTCAGTGTCCTATATGGATCCAATTATGAGTGTATAGGTTCATGGCCCAAGATGGATTTGCTTTGGGGCACTGTTTATTGGAGTCATTTCTGCTCCTTGTGATAGAATCACCTGAAAACTGGTTATAACGTGATCCACACCAAGTGAATAAGGAGTAAGAAGGCAGAGGTTACTGGGGGATGGTATCAGAGGTTTGTATGAAAAAAATTACAGAGAATACAAGGCCTGAATTTTGCTAGGGGCTGTAGGAGCTGTCTTATCCATAAAGAGTGACTTAAATAAATGGTGGAATTGAAGAGAAATGAAATGGTTCTTTATCAGAGTGAAGGGTTTATTTCATTTAGGGCAGAAGAAGAATATATTTGAATAGGTAAGGTAAAGTAAGGGGCTTTTGAGAGAGGAACTGGCTGGACTTGAGCTTAGGGAGCAGAAATCAGACAGAAGGTAGAAGACAATACCTGTGCGCAGCTGGGTCCTCTGTCACTTGCGAGACAGTGAAGCAGATGGAGACCCCAGGAATTTGGAACAGGATGCTAGAGGAATCCTCTGTTTATTGCTGCCATTGCATGGATGTATGATGTATGTGTGTTCCTATGCCTAATTGTGGGCAGACAAATTCATACAGGCACAAGAGGACAACTTTCAGGTGTCGGTCTTTACCTTCCTCCTTGTGTGAGGCAGGGTCTGTAGTTCACTCTGCGTTTGTCAGGCTAATTGACCTCCAAGCTTCCATGGGATTCCTTTTCTCTGCCATATGGAATCCATAGGGATTCTGGATGCCCACTACAGTGTCACATTGGTTCTGGGGGGTCAGTGTTTACATGCTTATTGTTCATGGTTCATGGCAAGTGCTTTATCCATTGACCCATCTTCCCAGGCCTGGAGGAAATATCTTTGGGGAGATGTATCTGATTTTTGTACTTGTTGCTTAGTAGCAAGTATGCTGCCTGGGCAGATATTGGTTGGCCAAGATATCATCTTTTCAATATAAGATTCATTTCTTAATATTTAGTTCCTGTTGTAACTCACCATAAAGCTCATCTTCCCGATGTAGGATGCACTATCTATGTGACTTGCTTCATGTTTATTTGAACATAAGATGGAGTTCTCCTACTCCATGGTGGGGCTAGGGCAAGAATGGAGAGCAGGGCTTTAGTGAGCTAACTCCATAGCCATCCTCGTGTCTGAATCAAGAGCACTTTCCTGTGAAGCTCATATTGACCCTGGGAGAAAAGGAGTTTGAGCTCTGAAAACCAGGTGTGGCCAAGGCTAAGTTAAGTGAAATGCTGAGAGGCATGTTGGGTTCCATGAAGGAGCAGTGGCAGGGTTTTGGATTCCCAAGCTGGTTCATTTTTTTGCGGGCCATGACTCTTGATGGATGTCCCACTGTTTCCTGTCATTCGTATCTTTCATAAACCTGTCTCATTGCACTGTAAGTCTTCATTTACTGTGCTGTGCCCTGTACCAGTGTTGGAGTGAGTTTTATGGGGCCAAGCGTAGCTCTGTCTTCTATCCCGTGAAGCTTCAATCCTGGCAGGTAGTAAGTAATCGTTACGTAAGAGCACGTGAAAGAATATGTATAATTCCATGTTCAAAAATCATAGCCCAAAAGATGCAATACTGGGTTATAGGAACCCGGTTTTCTTCTTTGTTATGCCCTCAATTCTTAGCCCAGTTTCTGGTTGTGGGTCAATGGATAGAGAAAACAGTCGTCAAGAGAAGGAGGAAAGTCAGCAGGACTGTCACATGTCGGAAGCTACTTCATTTAACCTGTGAACCTGGTCAAACATGTAGGTCATGTCTGCATCATAATCACAGGAAAGACATTGTGTAAGGGAAATCATAACACAAGGAGATTCATATCTTCTTTATGGTACTAAAGTCCATGATCATATGGGTAAACTGAGTAAAAAAGAAAAAGACATAGGATTTTTTTTATCCATAGCGAAATGGTTAGACGATGACTCCTGTAAATGCTATATGTTTTCTGCTTATAAAAAAGAAGGCATTCCAAAGATGACATTTGCTGTGAGCAAAAGACTTGGGAGAATAAAGAGTTTGTCCTTAGGAATGCCAAATTGTCAGTTTTCCTATAAATGGAAAATATATCTAGATCTATATTTCTGTGTCTATGTCTATATCATATATAGCCATCATCCTATCTATCATCTTTCTATCTATTCATCTATATGTTGTGCTAAGAGAAAAATCAAGTCCTTTTACTGTTGATTGAGTGAAGAAAATTACTATATCCAAAATTCACCAATCACTTATTTGATTAGCATAAAGAATGTGGTGTTTGGAATGTTAGGTTCTGGCATCACTCATGGACAGGCAGTTGTTGGTTGATGGGTCTCTTACTGTTGATGGCCTGGGGACTCTCTGTTGACAGGTGCATTTGGGGAACTGACACTGGTGCCTAAGACAGTCCATCATATCAAGCTGTAAGGGCTTGTGAAAGAGATAAACACTGGAACAAAAAGAGAAAAGAGGTGCTGTTGGGTCTCTTTGTCCCCCTAGGTTTTCTTCGGATGAAAGCAGTTACAGAAGCTGTGTTGATTAGGCCATTGGGAGAGCTCCTGCATTGCTGGCATGTTCTTAGTAGGAATCAGGGCATGGTATCTGAGATCCCATCCCATTTCATCACCACTGCCCTTGAAGGAAAGGTTCACTTTTGATTTTGTAGTTTTAATTGACTAGAGCACCTGTAATTTGGGCTTTCTGGACTGAGAGACAATGCGTAATTCAAAAAAAAAGGACATTTCAAACCAGTAATGTTTGTGAAATGCTTTCATGCTTCTGCTAAACAGTGGCATTGGAGATGCACACTGAGTGCAACATAAATCTGAGAATGTGCTGGGCATGGGGATTTGATTTCTGTGCCATGGATAGTTTCCTCTGGCATTTGTGCACAAGGCCAAGTAGACTTAATTATGTGATGAAAAAACACGATGTGATTTTGTTTTCATCTGTGCTGGTGGTGGCATAGGAAATTCAAATTATAAAAAGAACTGTTGTGAAGAAAATGAAACTGGGAATGGTTGAAATAGAAGATATACAAAAACTCTAGGATCTACCTGATATGAACAGTCTACACACTCTCTGTGGGGAAATCTGGGAGATAGGTGTATTTCCCAAGGAGATTGAAGATGTCTGACTTTGGCACACACATTTTAAAAGTGCCTGTGATTGAAGGATCATATCTCAAATAATTTTGATTCTTGGGAAAATAAAAACAAGAGTATTAGTATGCCCTTAAATATTTTTCAGGACATAACACTATTGTTTATGATTACTTTAATCAGTTGCAATGTTCCCGGTGGTCTCTGTCTGTGTCTTTGCAGGTTCCTGGCACCTTACTCAAAGAATTGAAGAGAGAAACACACCAATAGTGAATCCATGAGAAATGTTTTAAATAACAAAGTGATAGTCAAATTTTGAAATACACCATCATGAAGGACAGTGGGCCATTTCAGTGAAAAGCACTCAGGGGCTCCAGCTGTGGTTTGGTTCTTCTCTATAGGGTTTTTAGGGAAGGGTGACATAGTTCCTAGGAGCATAGTTTGGGAGGTCCTCTGGTTTGACAGGTTTCGTGTCGTGCACACACACACACACACCACGTATTTTTACTATGTATGTTCCTTCCTTTGATGTATCTGATTTGAATCATACACACACTCATATAGAGCACATAGTTTGCCTTACTGTGTAAGCACCCTAAATCAGTCCAGGCTGGATGGTTACCTTCTTCTATGATCTCTGATCTTTCTAAGAACTTGTCTGAGTAGGAATTGAGCACAAGTTAACCGTCAATAAGGGTGAGAGATGCCTACTTCATTGTTCTGAGTGGGATGAATTTGTAGCTTGGCTCAGGTGCGGGCGGGGAGTGCCAAGTTGCCAGCAAATTCCTCAAGTGCTATGGTTCTTTATATTGAAGGTCAACTTGACAGGACCTCAAGTCACCTGTGGGGGGTTATCTAGACTAGCTTAGCCTCTAGGCATGCGTGGGATTAGGTGAATGGTGGTAGCTATGGGCCAAGTCCTGGGCTGCATGAAAGGAGAGAGCTGGCTGAGCACCAACGGTCATCACTCTCTGCTTCTCAATCTGCTCAAGGTCGTGCTTCGTGTCTTCACACCGTGTGACTATAATAAACCCTTCATCCTTTAAACTGATTGTTGTCAGGTATTCTGTGCCAGCAAAGAGAAGGTAACTAATACAAGTGCATTGTGAGAAGAACGGTGTGTGTAATGCCCAAGCCAAACACTGTCTGGAATAACTAAATTATTTCTCTCAGCTGGCCTGTCTCTTAAGAGTGTACATGTTTATTGACAATTTCTCAGCAGTTGCAGTTTAGGAAAGACTATTTGAAGTGTTTCACAGGCATTAATTTATTTTATCTCTCAGTAAGCATACGAGGGTCTATTGCTATCCTTAACTTTACTGACACATAAACCAAATCCCAGGAGGTCTGAGGTCACACCATTGGAATGGTAGAGTTAAAATGTGAGCGTAGTTCCTGTGCTTTTAAACATTGAAGTATCATCCCTCTTAGTGCAGAGGTAGGACACTCTGTGGTTTACAGCCTCTCCTACCAGAGTCATTCAAAAGGCAAGAGTGCAGACTGTAGATAATGACGTTCCCAGAAGATTCTCTAATTTGTGTATCTGCCCCACAGGCAGCAAGATTAGATTTCAACAGTGACTAAGTTTCATTCCTTGTGAGATTCAGCAAATTGTATCTTGCTGATTAAAAGTCATGGTCTCAGTTTTAATTCATTGGCTGGCTTAGATGCTTAAAATTCAATATTGATATTTACAAGTGGGCACATTGGCTTTGATTAATTGCTGAATTTAATTCAGCAGAGAGCTTCTCATTCTGTAATCAGCATTGCTGATTTAATAATCAAGTCCTCCTCTTTCCTAGATAATGACATTAGGTACCAAAAATGACAATTTGAAGATTGACACATTTCTTTTTCATTGAACTCGAAACTTGTTCCACAGATTGATTCCCCCTCCTGCCTCTTGGTGCGCTCCTGTCGTTTCTTGCATCCGCACACGTTGCCTGAAGTCTTGCCAGGAGTCAGAGCTCTGCTAAGTGTCCTGATTGCAGGAAGGAACGGAACAGGAGAGCCATGGCCTCTCCTTCTATATTAATTGATTGAGAGTTCTACTGCATCTTATTTTCTTAAACAATAATTATTTTTAACTTAGCTTGAAAATTGTAAAGAAATTGGAAAGTTGGAAGAATATTTACATTAAGCAACCATTTAAATAACCATGTGTCTAAAAGTCATTAACTCAGAAAAACGCAGGATTATAAATTTAAGGCAGTGAAAAGCATTACATGTGTTTTAATCTGAATGTTTATTGCATACCCCATGTATTGGTATTTCCAGCTGGAGATCTGGCAGGTATATCAGATTTTGAGTAAATATGGTCGTCACTGATTTGGGCAATAACTTTATCAAACACCTACTCTGCCAAGGCAGAGATGTTGAATTATACAGCAGTGCCAAGAAGTGTAGCCTGCCCTCCCACACATGATCGGGTGAGATTCTGTCCAATTTAATGGGACATTCCACTGAGCTAAGTTATAATCTTCTTTTCCCAAGTATTGGAAGATTTATTGTTTGGCTAAGGAAATTTTAGTTTATTTCAGATTGATGGATTGAGCATCTAATCTTAGTTTTGTTTGAGTTACAATTCATAGGGCTTTCTAAAAAGTCGTAAGATGGAAATAAGCATTTAAAAAAATGTTGGGGCTGGAGAGATAGATCAGTAGTTAAGGTACTTGCCTGCAAAACCTAAGGACCTGGGTTCAATTCCCCAGTACCTACATAAAACCAGAGACACTAGGTCGCACGTGCATCTGGAGTTCCTTTGCAGTGGCTAGAGGCCATGGTGCACCCATTCTCTCTGTATCTGCCCCCTCCCTTTATAAATAAATAAAATATTTTAAAAGTTAAAATGTTAACATAAAACAGGAAAAAATGTTGAACTAAGGTGTGAGATCAGAGAACTCTAAGTGTGTGTGTGTGTGTGTGTGTGTGTGTGTGTGTGTGTGTGTGTGTTGAGTAAAGTCAACTGGAATACTTTGGAAAGAAAAGGCTTATTATAAGCAATGCTTTTGAGCTTATTCTTGCTTTCTTATAATGCGTAGCCTTACCAGCTAAAGAGGTTGCCTACTTTTAAGTATGCACAACAAGAAAAATTGCAGAGACAGTTAATTTTAATGAAATATATAATTCACCCATACAGGATTCATTGTATATGCTTTAAAAAATCTGGTTCATTCTCCAGTGCCATCAGAGCAGCTTTGCACTGGAGTCAAGCTCCATACCGACTCCCGTCACTTCCAGGGGTGACCCTGGCCGAGGCCCGGTGAAAGGAGGCAGCATAGAGTGTTAAGTTAGTGCACTAGCAAATATTTGCTGAGTAAACAACCATTTTCTTATACAGAGTGACCTTGGCACATGGAAACTTTGTATTTGTTTCTAATTGATGTAATGGTGATGTAAATATGAATTATAGTTAGCATATCATTGGATGCTTATTCTTTTCTGGTTTGCTCTTTGCTATTTCTTTATAGTTATTTTTAAAAATGTCTTTATTGTCAATTATTAGATACATTATATGAGCAAATCTTTGATGGTACCCCATTTCCCTACTCTCTGTCCCCTCTCACTGAGTACTCTCTCTGGTGGACATATTGGATGAGTCCATGAGGGGTAGGGAATTATGAATAGCACAAGAGGTAGCCAATTTTTTTCTTCCCCCTTTGTGTATTGGTGCTGAGGGGGGCAATGTCTCTGGATATTCTCCCCCACCATGGCTCTTACATTCTTTCCGCCCCCTCTTCTGCTCATTTTCCTGAGTCATGGTGGGTGAGTTTTAAGTCTGCTTTATTGTTGAGGTCTTAAGTGTCTCTGGACTTCTGCTTTGGATTGTGTTGGGTATCATTGGTGTCTGTCTCCATTGTCCTTTCATGGGTCATCTGACTTGCTGTGGAGGTAGATCTGTTGTTTATCTTGCCACTTTCTCATATGTTTCTTTAGGCCCTATATGATAGGCCAGGAGTGGTTCATCTCCTGCCATAGTTATTTTATAAGGTATTGTTATGTTTAGTTTTATAGGTAAGGGAACCCCAACTCAGGCAAATTAAAGTGTGCCCAAACAATGTACCTAGTCATTGTCAGTACTAGGAGTAGAACGCACTTCTTTGTGACCTCAGAACTCGTGTGTCTTGTCCACATGTAATGAAGATGCTTATGAATACATAGCCATAGATGTTTCAACATTGCTTTGAAGTAAACCAGAGCCCAAACTGGTTGTTGTTTAGTTCGGCTGTTACAAAGTCCAGGCTATTCTAATCGTTACCAGCTTTGCTGTAGAAAGTGAGAAATCTGTGATAAAAGAAAACCATTATGAAATAACTTGATATTTATGTACATAGAAATACTTTTCCAGATGCATCTTTTATGCACAGACAGTGGCTATGATTCATACAGAGGGCTGACTTCTTAAGTGTTTTGATCAGTGGTTATTTCCATATAAAGTGAGGCTGGCTATGTGTTAAGAACACAGAAGAAAGGCCTTTCCACACACAGTCATGATGACATCATTGTCAACAGCAAATGCTGATGTATCCTTAGGAAGCACATTTTATGTGAGTCAGTCCAATCTTGAAGCCCATTCACTCCAGTCAAGTCCTGTTCTCTTCTCAGAGCATGAGTCAGCCTTTGAGGATGATCTCTGTTGACCCAGTAGTCTGACATTTCAGAAAGCCTTAGCATTTCTGGAACTAGTCACGAGGCGCCTGGCTAGTTCACGATTACGGATATTTTTTTGATAATCATCCGGTGTTTTGGTTATGGATCTCACGCTTCATGCACTTGTGTAGGAAAATACTCTTCGCATCTAGGCTTGGGTGAAGGTGGAGGACTCTGTGGAGGAATCTCATGGGCACATTGCTGAAAAGACTGTGCATTCACTGAGTGTTCACTGGAACAAAAGAGCTTTCTTCAGGTGAACTCTTAAGACCACCAGAGGTGGCAAGATGAACTTCCTTTGGATTCAGAAAGACTAGGGATCAAAGTTGGCTGTGCTTCCTCATAGCAGGGCAGACATAGAAAAACAAAATCATCAGCAAGAACAAAGTTTCATTTTATGGGCTTCAGGGTCCCTCAACTGAAAATGGGATCGAGTCAGATTTTGTTTGTTGGAAGGTCTTATTTCTACTTGACCCCATCACTGACTGAGAGCACAGAGGATGCCTCTCCCTGAATGGCATTTGTTTCCGGGGAAAGAACTTGTTACTTGGGTGTGCACGGGACTGAACCCTTGGGCAGATCTACGTGTCCTGAGTCTTTAGGAGAAAGAAAATGACTTGGCTCTGGAATCACAAAGGTTTAGCACTCAATCCTCACCTTGTACTTTTTAGGCTATTCAATGGGGAGGAGGAAAGGAGATGTGAACATTTTTTTTCAGGAGTAGCCTGGGGAATGTTAGGGACTGCTTCTCAAGAAGCCATGGATCTTGGGAAGTATTGAGAGATGCAAGACCCTCAGCCTCCAGCAGCCTTCAATTTGGATCTGAAATTGGGATTACCACCAAAGATCATGAGAGACTGGGGGTATAGCTCAGTCAGTAAAGGGTGTGAGCCATGTATCCCAGGAGGAAAGGCTGTCATTGAACTTGACCATTGTGCAGTGGAGGACCTGAAAAGATGTTGTCTGAAGAGCTGAATGCTTTTGAGAGTGCTCTGGGGTTTTGCCCTCAGGGTTCCATGTTGGCTCTGCCCAACATGGTCGACTGAAGATCAGCTCTGTTGTTAGACTGTGTATGGTTGCTTCTTAAGTGTTTATATAACATCGTGTGCTCTTTCCCAGTATAAAAAAAAAAGATCGTGCTTTTTCTACCTTCAACGTTTGGTGTGTTATGTATTTATGCAAGGTCCTGGAGGAATCAAGTTTTTCATAGCATCCACTTTACCTCTTTGTTTCCTAAGGCACAGAAAGAACCTACAGAAACGACTTGCTCCTTGTCCCAGTGAAGATGTGATGTGGCTTAGAGTCACTTTCTGTCTCTGCCTCTAGCTACTGTTTACCTAGACTGCTGATCTCCAGTGAGATGAGGGCCTTGGGTGAAGTGTCCTGGCCATGTTCATGGATGCAGTTGATGGCTGGTGGATGCTTTCTGGCTTTGAAGGGAAGAGGAATCTCGGCAGAGAGCCAGCTGCCTCCACAGGTCCTGACTGAAAAAGCTTAGAATACCAAGGAGATTATTAGTACAGACTTACTGGAATTTATTATTCTGTTAGTTGCAATGACCAGAAGCATTGAGAAATTCCAGTGTTTATCTGGAATTTCAGAATTTTCTGAATTCTTTTTAGGCTAGCTATTTTCTGCTATTCTAACTTATAATGAGCTATTAGCAAAGTTGAGTCACAGTGATGATTGTCTGTTAAGAGCCCTGCCAATCAAGAGCTATCCCAGAAACAAAAGCCAGCAAAACCAAACCAAACAACAAAACTAGAAACAAAGGAATTAATCTACTTGATCATTTGAGAAATGGTCACAAATGCCAAAGGAGGCAAAAGACACCCAGGATTGTGTGACCATTTCTCTTCTCACTTGACCATACAAGGTCTGGAGTACTTGATGCTATAAAGAAAGAAAGAAGGAAAAAAGGAAAGAAAGGAGGAAAGGAAGAAAGGAAGGAAGAAAGAAGGAAAAGAAGGAAGAAAGGAAGGAAGGAAGGAAGAAGGAAAGGAAGGAAGCAAGCAGGCAGACAACATTCATTTAGGATAGAAAGTGGAAGCAGGCTTATGTGAATGGCTGCACTTGCTCTCTGGGAAGATAGAGTTCTACTTTAGTTTCTTAGGTCTGAATTGACAGGAAACATGGACACCGACACCAAGGAAGACATATTTCCCCCAAAGCTTCTGACATTTTCTTCTCTTTGAATTCATACCTTTTAGGAACCCTTTCAAAACTCATGATTGCTAATTTGGGGAGACAAAACAAGATACAGCTTTTTCTGCTCACGTTTCGAGTAGGTTGAGTGACCATACACTGGGACTTCTCAGCATGTATAGTTGTACATGCTACCATTTGATTTGTAATGTAGAAAGGAAAGAAATTAGATTCATATTTTTCCAGTTTTAAACATTTTTTTTCAGAATTCTTCATGGGGGAGAATATGGCCCCCCTCAATAACAATCTACTAGGGCTGGTGGAACTGGGCTGTCTCCTAGGCTATCCATGATCCCCTGCCCCAAGGACTGATCTAGATGCCCATGGAGGAGGATATTTAGCTGATTGGGGATGGGGAAGAGAGGCATTGGGGAGTTGGGGATATTAGTAGGGAGCTGGCCCACTAAATAATGTAACTCATTATGGACAATAAAAAATAAATTAAAAAAAAAGAATTCTTGTGACAAGGGAGGGTGGTCTAGGGAAAGAGAATATGTACTTGGATCTCTTCACCTTGTACCTTTCTTTTGGCTTTCTGCTTCCTTCCCTCATGCGGACAGTGTGATTCCCACCCTTCCGCACATCTTTACACCTCTCCCTTCTCATTTGAGAGTTTCTATCAAAGCTCAAGCTCCTGATTTGCCTTGACGGCTTTTAGCAATTCTGGTGAGTGTTGTTTTGAAACTGCATCTAAAACCTCAAGAGAATGATCTGTTAATTGATCTTATAGTTTTTAAAATATATTTTATATATATATATATATATATATATATATATATATATATATATGAGAGAGGGGGGGCACAGACAGAAAGAGAATGGGCACTACTGGGCCTCCAGCCACCACAAATGAACTCCAGACACTTTCGCCTCATGTGCATCTGGATTTATATGGGCACTGGGGGAATCGAACTAGGATCCTTCTGTGTTGCAGGCAAATGCCTTAACCTCTGAGCCATCTCCTCAGCCCAATTATTGTTGTTTTTAATGACTCTGCAATGAATAAAAAGGAATGAATGTTTAGTAAGAATCTAGTCGTGTATCAGGCATGATGCTAAAGGATTTCACATGAATTTAGTTTATAATAACAAAAGGAATGTAGCTCATTAACAAAGCATGTCCTTAGCATGTGCAAAACCCTGGGTTGAGTATAATACTACCAAAAGTGTAGAAAAGTAATTTCCTTTTACAGGTATCAAAACAGCTTGGAGACTGTGTTACTTGCTCAGTGTGTCATACCTGGGACAATGTAGAGCAGGAATTCAAGTACCCATAGTGCTCTTACAGCTCCTGTCTCAAAGGATTGTCCCTAAACCAGCTGCTTGAGTATCCTCCCAGGACAGACCTACTGATCCAGAAGGTAAGGTAGGGTGACATGGGTACACATTCAAATTGGATGAACACTTCCTTAGAAGTTTGGATCCCTGGAGACTGCAGTGGTTAAGGAGGAGGAGTGACAAGTCTTTCCCGATGGCTCTGGTGGAAAGTGATGCTGTGTATCTGCTTTTCTAGCTTTGAATGAAACAGGCCGTAGGAAAATGGCAAAGCTCATAGCATTGAATTAATTTGGTCAATTGATTGATTCTTTGTGGCATGTTACAGCGTGACAGTAACTGTTGTTATTGTTATTCATAGTAAACATCTGTTGAGCACCTTTTTCTTTGAGGGAAGTCACAGTTGTTGAAATGATTTAGCATGCCTCTGTTTGCAGTAGGAGCATTTACTGGGAAAAAAGGAGCCTAAATCAGAGTTTCTTGGACACCTGGAGACAATACCAAAAGGCAAGAAATCGTTGTTAATTAAATGCTTAATGTTCATTATAGCTATTGCATTAGCATAAGTTTGAAGGCATAATATAATGGTATTTCATGGTCAAGACACGATGCATGATGTATCCAGAGGCTTTGTACAATCAGTGTACTTTATATTTGATGCCCATTTTATAGGGTTTCAATGGCAACTTTACTATTCTGTATCATTATGTAGGTGTATGTTTACTTTATCCTTGCCTTTATTACACTATATAATATTCATGATGGCTATAATATGTATTCCTTGGTCAGAAAGACATAGTTATAGCAGAGCCCAGTAGGAAATCATGGTTTGATTTCCTCACATCCACTTTATATGTTGATTTGAAGGATTTTAACTTGGAAGGAAAAAAAAAAAACACTGCACAGCACTGTGTTTCAGCATCAATTCATTTGATATTTATTGAGTACTTATGATGTGCTAAGTAAATTCACTTCTAATTTGAAACTCTGTCCATATCGAAGGGATATTAGTTATATTCTGAAATTTAGCAGCTGCAGTCTTTCTGGAGTGTTACATACCAAAGATAGACTGCTGGCCTAGGTTTGGGTCCTGAGATGCACAAACATGCTAAATAAGCTTGTGGAGTTCTCCAGTCTTCCAGGGACTTCCATACATACCTTCTTACTGAATCCCCATGTTGGTTAGATCTGACTCTGTCCATTTTCTTGGGAAATTGATGAGCCAGATAATTCTATTGCCTTGTGCATTCGTGTAGATGAGTGATCACCGTACTGCTGGGAACATTCACAGTTGTCATTGTACAGTCCACATGGCAACTCGTCATGTTCCTTTATGTGATAACTCTCTTTTTATCTTGACTCTATAAATCGTATCTATCTGTTTCTACGTCTGTTTTGTTTTCCCTACTAGTCTGCAAATCTTATGCATTTCTTCATTTTCCTTAGAGCGCCTGTCATAAGCCCTCAATTAACTCAGTTGGATAGAAGTGGGAATCAGAAGTGATAGCCTGATTTGTCTCAGTTCTGGACAGTATGTTCCCGCAGGTTAGTCAGGTCTCGGCTACGCTCGCTCCTGTCCAGACACTTACATTAGGCCATGCGGTTGACCAGCAGGCCAGAGGGCAGCGGAGGACCTGCATCTGATACACTTGGCTTAGCCGAATGCTCACTGCTCTAATAAATCATCTATCAGCTAGGCTAACTTTGGGGAATTATCTATGGACTTCAATTCTGTTTTCTAGCCCCATCTGGTTGCCATGGATACTGACTGTGGCAGAAGGTTGTCTTACACCAGCTGATACATGATGTTGCCTGTGGCAACAAATAGCTCCGTGGGTGTCAGGAGGAACAGGGTTAGGACATGAGTACCGGGTATTCAAGGAGAGAAAGGAATGAACGTGTATATCAGGTGATGGTGTTGTTGTAAGCAAGTAATTAGCATTGAGGGGTCCTTTAAGGCAGCAGGTAATTCTGGGGCTGCTGATTGGCCTGATGAAATGGGGGTTCTGCAGCACACAATCCAGGTGAGATAGAAGCTGAAATTCAGTCTAATGTCACATAGATCAGGGACAGAAGTCATGGCTAGATGTAGGGACTTGACCTTTTACACATGGGGTTCTCAGGAAGCACAACCTCAGGATTATCAGGAGAGAAAGTGTGTCTAAAGGAACATCTGCTTGGTGGGGCTGAACCAGTGGTACTTCCCCCAGAGTTTGTGTCTCAGAATGCCAAAGAATTGGACAATTTCGATGGAGAGCATTTTCTTATCACACACATTTATTCTAGATTGGAGTCAGTTCAGAGGATTTGGAAAAGACACGGGGAAGCAACCCAACTACCACTTCCAGCCACCAGTGTGGGGAGAACATGTGGGAGAGGTTTTAGCCAAAATCTATGCTGTTCAGCTAAACAAGCAGGAAAAGAAAAGATCATGAGAAGGAAGGGTTCATGAAACCCAGCCCCTCAACACAGCCATTAGACTGTGGTGTGGAGCTGGGGAGACCTTACTGGTCCCTAGAGAGTCAGTGGTCCTTCTTCTGAGCCATGTGGGTAAGGAAGAGACTGGGCTTTGTTTCAGTGACCTTTTAAAAACTTCCACCAGAGAAGTCAGAGAGATAGCAGATTGATCTATACCTGACCAATCAGTTTTAGCATCTAGGTTTGAGCTCTGGCTAGAGACACCTCCCACTCAAGGGGAGGGGGCTATGGAGCTTGCCTGAAACTGTCAAAATCTTTAAGCGTTACTTTGCTCCTTAATTTCCCGATCTGTAGAATGGGGAGACTGTGATGATGGTAATTGTCCATCATATGACCTGCATAGAGTTATACTTTGCATAAAGGACTCTGTATTGAAATTAAGTAATGACACATGATATATTTTCTTCCAACTTTCCAACATTTCAATAGTATTAATATAAATTAGTCAGTGGTGAACTGTATTATGGTTGCTTTTACTTAGTCTAGAAGTTCTCAGCTGTCCATGGGTTGTTTCTTGTGGCTGAGTAACTATCGTTTAGAGAAAGAATCTAGACTAGACTTTGAAAGAATCCAGCTTGGGAAAAACGGGACTCTGGTTTCTCAAGTGTCTTCGATCTGACCATCTCTATGATGCAAAATGTCCTGCAGTTGGACGTGCATGGCTGGTGCCCTCTTCTTGAACTTATGTGTGGACTCTGCTGCTTCCCAGTTTCTGGAGCTCTGTGTCCTAATCTTTGGATCGCTACTAAGAGGAAGAGGTGTGGATAGAACCCTAATTGTTCCTCCTTCCCTTTCCAGAGCCTTCTTGGATTTGCTTGTGTCCTCACTTGAGCATCTCTTCCCTCCAACCCCCTCCTCTGTCACAGGCTTCTGGAAAACTAACCTCAGGGGAGCACCATTTCTGCCCTGGGGATTGTGTTTTCCTCTTACCTAACCGCTAATTTACAAATAAGCTTTGTGATTTTTTCCCACCCACCCCACTCCCATGGGGTTGACTGAGGTAATTCCTTAAATACAATGTGGTTAAACATTTTGTAGTGAGAGGAGGAAAAATACTAATTGTTTTATCAGATTGCAATTTGAATAAATAACAACTCCCCTCCCTGCCTTTCACATTCTTCCAGACTTTTGGAATGGGGAAATTTCATACAATAAACTTGGTGGAAATAAAATTGACTGTTAGTGTTTATGTCAAGTTAGGGTAATGGTTTTAAGATTAAAAATCTTGTTTAAAATTTTTATTTGTTTGGTCCATTTTCATACATTTATATAATGTATTTTTATTCTACCCCTCTCCCCCCAGTTGCCTTCTTTTCCCCCTTAGCCCTCATTTTGCATGTTTTTTTTTAACCCATTCAGGTATATTAGGGTTCCTTACTTGATCGTGGCTTGGTGGCTATATTACTTATATTATGACCTGACTTCTCTCTCCAAGCAATTATTAGATGTCATTCGTTACTCTTGGAGGTTTGGGGGTCTTGTGTATCCTTCTCTCTAGATTGAAAATCTTCACTCAGCAAGTTAAACAGTTTATGACACCTACCTATCAAACTGCTCCAATAAGGAATGCACACAAATGAAGAGGTCAGACCACTAGGACGGAAATGATTGCTAATTGATCCTGAAGGAAAGGACAATATGGTGTCATTTCAGAGACAGGAGCCACTCTCTTGGGTTATCTTAGTGAAGGAAAGCTCTGAGAGCAGGATAGGACATAGGCCAGCTCTTAAAAGGTCAGCGGGGTGGGGGAAGTTTCCAGAGAAAGGGGGTAATGTTTAGGCAAATACATAATCAAAACTAACTTCTTCAAATAAAATATATGAAGACACCACTGTGTGCTGAGCATGCCCTTTTATCAGTAGATATTTCCCTTATTCCAGTGGTAGATGGGTATGTAGGATCTATGAGAGTGAATACATACAAACTATAAATGGAAGAATAATTTCCTGCTTAGTCTTAAGTCTAGAATTTATCAGCCGGGTGGGATTGTGCTGACCATCTGAAAGGGACGGTTTAGTTGTTGGGAGACCTGAATTCAGATAAGCGTTGGCTATGGCATATAAGATCATGGTTGTCTTTGAGACATTATATTACAAGAACTAAGAGATTTTGATTAGTAAATAGCTATGGACATTATGGACATCATGTAAAATGCTGGCAATCTTCATTTACAATCCTTCGAATTGTCTCACTGTCAAATTTGGTTTGGACAGCTTTTAGCAGTATGCATTTAGCTTAGACTTCTGCTAGCTTGCTCTTGGACAACAAAGACAAAACCAATTGCTTTTCACTTTTCTCATGTGTGCGTGACTAGAGTGGATCCATGATCTCCGTTCTCGGTTTGAATATAATGACCTTGCTGGATCCCTTCTGTTCTTCCTTTTGAGTAGAGGTAATGCTGTTGTTAGGATACACAAGCATTATCAAGAAATTGTAAGTAGGGGGGATTCTGTTCACTACCATCTGAGGATTTTTATTCTATCACAGATACATAGCTGATTGTCCATAAATGTTTGCTTGAAGATTCCTGTTTCTATGTCAGGTAATTATTCACAAAATGGCAAAATGTCACTTTTCTACAGTAAATAGATACTGACATCCATTAAATTGAAAGCATTTAATAATAGTACAAAGGCTTTTAAATAACTTATTGTTTTGTGTGTGTGTCTTATTCATGGAAAAGCACGTGCAAGCCAGAGCCATCGTGCTTTCTGTATTATGTTCAAGTGAGCTTTCTATTAATAGGACATATTTTAGCTTCAAATATTGGGAAAAATAATGCAGGTTACCTCATGGCAGGAGATGCCCATATACATGGAATATGGCAAAAATCAAAGATTTTTCTTCTTTTTTTAATATTGTATTCATTTTCAAGCAGAGAGAGAGACAGAGAGAGAGAGAGAGAGAGAGAGAGAGAGAGAGAGAGAGAGAGAATATGAATGCACCAGGGCCACCACCTTGTGGGTCTGGCTTATGTGGGTCCTGGGGAATTGAACCCGGGCCTTAGGCACTGAAGGCAAGTGCCTTAACCGCTGAGCCATCTCTCCAGCCCAGATTTTTCTTTTTCTGTTATCAAAAGCTTGCATTTCTTATAGCTAGGCCAATTCAGCCAAGATTTATAGGAATCAGTTATTAAGCTTTATCTTTCAAGGAGCAAACTTTAATAAAAATATATAGCTGCTATGGTTTCCTGATCACCCATTTAAGCAATTTATTTGTAAATATATTTTCAGAAAATAAATTGCATGTTAATTTGAGTTTTGCTTTCTGAATTCAGGAGACCCACACTAACATGGAGCACCCCAGAAGTTAAAACCAGTATGCCAACACAGCATTTCCTGTGGAATTTCTTTCCAAATGAAGCATTATGACATTTTTTATAAATATTCATGCGTGAGCTAAGGTTATCTCCCTTGTCTTGCAAAGCTAAGTGGGAAATTAAATACTTAGCCAGCAACCCAGTTCATCTGTCCCCAGACTCTCTGCTTTCCTCATTACAAGGAAATTTTTCCTGAAATATTGAGTTGTGTTCATAATTGGAAATGAGGTTTTCAGAAGGGATTTGAAAAGCTGTTTATTTCACAGTCTCCTGCAGAGTGTTTTGACTGATGCTCTTGAACAACCTTGCGAGTTTTAAATTTTAAAATAAAGCCACTATTTCAGTTGAGAAAAAGGAATTAAAGCTTTTTAGACTCCAAGTTATTTCTGTCTGCTGGCTGATTCTCTTCCTGCCTTCTCTGCCTTCACCGGCATCTTCAAGTAGATCTTTTATGTCTGAAGCTGGGGAAGGTCCAGCGTTGCTTCACTCTTTCTCTGACCAGCCAACATTATTCCACTGTCTGAAACCCAGTCCATCTCTGCATCCCTATATGGGCACGCCTGTGTGTATGTCCTAGACTGACCTTCTCGGGCCTTTTTGTGTAGTCAGCTCAAGGTTTTAGAGCCTGTACAATTTGTTTGCTCTATTAAAAAGACATAACTTCGGGCTGGAGAGATGGCTCAGTGGTTAAGGCATTTGCCTGCAAAGCAGAAGGACCTGAGTTCTATTCCCCAGTACCTACATAAAGCCAGATTCAGAGGTGACATATGTGTCTGGAGGCCCTGGTGCACCCATTCCCTCTGTCTTGCTCCCTCTTTGCAAATAAATCAATAAAACTTTTTAAGGTTGTCTTGTTGTCTTCTGATTGCATCACCTACAAGGCTCATATGACCTTGTTTCTCCTTACTTCACAGACTGGAACCTGGTGAGTAAGGTCAGCTTTCATTTCTCCAGTCGTGCTAAGCTAAGCTAGCACAGAGCCTTTGCATGTGTGGACTGCCCTTCAGTCCAGAAGGTTTTATTCTCTAACTGCGGCTAGCTGTCATCTGTTCATTAGTTATAGCATATGCCTGTTCTTCAGAAATACCTTTCTCTTTTAAAAATCTTTATTGTCAGTAATTAGATACATTGTGTGAGCAAATCTTGTGATGGTACCCCCAATTCCCTCCTCTCTGTCCCCATCCCACTGGGGACCCTCCTCAGTGGGCATATTGGACCAGTCCATGGGATAATGAGTTATGACTTGCACAAGATGTAGCCAGAATTTTTTCTCCTTTGTGTATTGTTGCTGAGGGGGACAATGTTTCTGGGCATTCTCCCCCACCGTGGCTCTTGCTATCTTTCTGCCCCTCTTCCGCTCAGTTCTGAGTCATGGTGGGTGAGTTTTAAATCTGCTTTATTGTTGAGATCTTAAATGTCTCTGGACTTCTTTCTTGGTCATTCCTTCATAGCACATAATGTACATAAAATGATTCCCCTTGGTTAGCTCTTGTTTCTTATCTCTTTGTTTTCCACTCTATTCTAGTGTCTGCAACATTCACACATTTGTTGAATAAATGAGTACTCTTTATATATGGCCTTTGTCATGGCCTAAATCTCGTGTTTGGTAACAGCCATGGTATAGTTAGATAGTTCATTCATAGTAGTTGAACAGATTTCTGGGTGTAGTCATTGAATAGTGTTACTCCGAAACATGAGGCAGGCAAGCAGGTGCACATAAGTGCAGTCATTGACTTTTCTTTCTGTTTCACAGACTCCCCTGCTTCTGTTCAGTGCTCCACTTTGGAAATGTCTGTCTCTTGCTGGTGTTAAGCATGGCTGACTGAGTGATGGAACAGCCCTTGATTGTCTGTGATGTGAGTACTGTGTGGACTACAAGGGTGAATGGCTCACACCAATGTTGAGAACAATCCAATCTACTTTCATAGCGCTTGAGCAAGAAGGTGGATTAGAAGCAAGCTATCTCTATTGGAGAGGGCCAAAGCCCTGGAGGAAGATGGAGATACCTGTCCTAGTTAGCATCAGAGTGATGTGGGTAATAAGAGGACTTGCTCTATGCCCAGCACTATCTTAGGTGTGGATAGTAATTCAGTCCTCACAATAACTCTGTGATTGATTCATTTTTGCAATAGAGAATCAAAAGTATGTTACTCAAAGTCACGATGGTGTAGGCAAGGTTCAAAGCCATGGCAATGGAGGCAGGATTCAAACCTGGTATTCTAGCCTGGGCACCCATGCTTTTATCTGTTAGTCTCCATGAAGTCCCATATGCATATGAAGTGGTTTGTGTTCTGAATGCTTGATCCCCAGCTAATGGTAGTTTGAGGTGTGTTATTAGGGGTGAACTTATGGGGGTTATAGCCTGCTTCTCCTTGCCAGTGTGGAGGTCATGTCCATTCTCTGCTTATACGATTGCTTTCCCTGCCATGATGGAGCTTCCCCTCCAGGCTGTAAGCCAAAATAAACCCATTCCTCCAATCAGCTGCTTTTGGTTGGGTTCTTTGTGGCAGAAACAAGAAGCTGACTGCAACAGCATGTCTGTCTTCAGAATGCCAGTACTTAGAGGAGCATAAAGAAATTGTGGCAGAGACAGAGTAACTGTTAAGCAACCAAACAGATTTAAAAGAGAACACATGAACTCCTGGTAAGGATTGTTTTAAAATAGATCTTTCATGGTCTTTTCAGATGCTGTGAACATGAAATATATGCAAAAAAAAAAAAACCCAACACAGTGAAACAATAAAACCTTTGGCCCAGCTGAGGCTGTGGTGTGTTGAAGCTAGAGAGGACTGAAATCAATGGAGTTTTACCCAAGGACCAGCTATCACCAAGGAGGGCATCTGGGTGGACTAGATATGCGAGGGCATCTGGAGACAGGTGGAAGATGTGGACTCACATGATGTGAACAGGAGCCTTGTCATGTCTTGGAAGTTTATTAGGTAATTCATTGGTCACCTCAGACAAAACACTTGGGCTGTGAGCTCAGTCCTCAAGTGCCAAGAGATTGGACGGCAAGACAGGATTTATCTTCTGAAGGCATGGGAATCAGGACCACATCCAACCTAAGCCAGAGAGTCTTGTCAGAGCTGTGGGGAGACTTGGTTTAGTTAACGTTGGTGATGCTCAGCTGTTAGCTTGCTGGGTCCAATGAGCAGAAGATGCTAAGAGAAAGGTCCTCACCCCATGGGCTCCAGAAAACTCCAAGGGTCGTCTTTGTGATGATGCCTCTGAGGCAGAACCTTCTCTGAGTTTATGTGGAGGATTTGGCTGAGATTTAAGATGCTTTTTCCTCCCTCCACATTTATCAAATAGGTGATCATGAGCTTGGTCACAAAGCAAGTATTTTTCTAATGCTCATCACGAAAACTGATTGACTCTTATTAGCACAGAATTGAGGAGCACTTGCTTCAGAAAGATTATGGGCGCCTCTTCCACATAGGACATTTTTCTCCATATGCGTTAGGGGAGAGATTACCAGCCTGTCACACTGATAGGACATGAGACATCCTTTTGTCTTGATGATAGATTGACTTGTCAGCATTCCCGCATAGATGGGAGCTGGGAGATTAAATTTCAAGTGAATTGTTATGTAGATTAAGAAGATTAATCTGTCTATAGATCAGTTCATTAAAATGATCATTTCTGGAAAGATATTTATAAATGTAGGAGGTATCCATCATTTTTCCATGGATTTGAATTTACATAGGCTGTGGGCCTGTTGTTTTATTCTCTCTTAATGTTCCTGGGTACTTCCTTAGGACAGGCAGCAAATTAAAAACAATTCATCTTGCTCCATTCCTCCCTCTAACATGGTGATCTAAGAAGCCTTCCTTGGTGGTTCTGCTAAGCTGTAGACTCTCAAGGAAGCCCTGCTTAGGTTGGGGCTCACAGAAGCTGAGTTTCAAGCAGGGGAGAACAGATTTATGGGCAGTTCTGTGACATACCTTCCATTTTCTTGCATCATCTTAAAATCTTGCATAACACTGTTCATTCTCAGGGGAAAAGAGATTCCTCATGTTCTTCCTACAGTGCCTGTACTGTGTAATCCCCGAGGAGCCAGGAGAGAATAATATCAACAATTATACCCCTCTGGGTAGTCTCCTTTCACCCAGTGTGTATGGAGATGTTTTATCAGAATGGAATTTTGCAAAGTGTAAAAAAAATATTTAATTATTATTTTTAATTAGATTGCCTCATTCTAATCATGTGGGACTATGTAGTCTTAAAAAAATAACCTCAATGTAGCCCGAAGTGGGAAGTTTCTCAGTGTATCCCACTGTGCACTAACCTGACATGTTATCTCCATGTGAACTGAAGGGTAGGTTTGTATGGGGTGTGTGTAGATCAGCCGTATAGTATACTTGGTGACTTTTTTTGTATCTAAATGCTTGTCTGTCTCTCCCTGCTAGTATGTCCTTTGAAGGCGAGGATCCCTGTTTGAATGAAGAGATAGAGAATGAAGTGTCTATCACATACATCGGATTCCAGAACATATGTGTTAAATCAATGATTGCAATATATCTGATAAATACATAATATAGCTAACAAACAAAGGTATTCCAACGTATGTAATCTGCCTAGCTTTGTTTAAGCAGATTCATTTGAAATAAACACGTTGTACACAGACTAATAATGGTAAAACTTTGCAGAAAATTTGCTTCCCTTTACTCAAGGAAGCCCTCTTAGCATACAGTGAGTTTGTTCTGTTTCATAGCCAGTACAGAGAGGATGCATAGGCTAAATTTAATAAACAATTTCATTATTCCTTTACATAATATTCAAATTTATCATCCTTTGATAAAAGTCTTTTCATTTTCCTGAAATATATGGCAACATAAAGCAAATAGTTACCCACTTGCAAAACATCTCAATGTATGTAAAATGCATATTAATTATCCTATGGGAAAATAATAATTTTTATAAATTTATTGTCTTTTGGAAATTTGTTTTTTGCAGCTGTCAATGAATGCATGAAAAATGGAAATACTGTCACTATGAAGTTACAAGGGGGCTACATACAGTAAAGAAAATTGTTACATTTATTAAAATGATCTTCATTTTTCTGCTCTGGCATTAGGAAAATGCCATTGTTTTCTCTGTCTAGAAAGAGACAGCAGCGGCAGAGTAGCAACACAACCATGCAAAGTAGGCACTTTTAACTCTGAATGGCTCTTACAATGGTATTCATCGAAAAGCTGTTTAGAGTTTGAAATATTTTCCGTATAGTCCCCAGTTCTTTTTTTTTTTACTTTAAACATGACTTATTTTTTTATTGTCCATAATGAGTTTCATTATTTAGTGGGCCAGCAATGAGTTGTTATCCCCAGTTCCCCAACGCCCCCCACCCCAATCCCCAATCAGCTGGATATCCTCCTCCATGGGCCTTCTAGATCAGTCCTTGGGGCTGGGGACCACGGATAGCCTAGGAGACAGCCCAGTTCCACCGGCCCTAGTAAGTTGTTACTGAGGGGGGTCGTGTCTCTGGGTATTCTCCCCCACCAAGGCTCTCACAATCTTTCTGCCCCCTCTTCCAGGCCCAGTTCTTTAGGCCAGTTTATTGTTACATACCTACTACCTTTTGTGTGTGTGTGTGTGTGTGTGTGTGACACAAAGCACATTTTCAGAGCAAAGTTCTTCTAAAGCAGCCTTCAGTTAGCTCTCTAGTGATTATTGCATGTTGAAGGTGAATTCGGGCTGCATTTTGAGTTAAAAACTGCTTCAAATTGTCCACACCGCAAAAGGGAGTCGCATCCAGGGCATCCGTGAAAGGGAAAGGAGGACGTTCATATATTCCCCTCAACACCAAGGCATTGAACACGGTCTAGTCACGGGGCAGATGCCTTGCAAAATGGAGATAGCAACTGTGGATATAGAAACAGTGAGGTGATAATTCCCAATGTCTTCACCCAGTTTCTGTCCTTCCAACAGACTGCCCAAGACTAGGTAGTTCACAGACATAAGTATCTCACACTTCTGAAGGCTGAAAGGTCCAACCGCATAGTCTGGCTGCTTCTGCTCAAATTCCAGCAAGGGCCTGTTTGCTGGACCATAACATGGAGGATGGAGGGTATAACATGGTAGAGAAGGCTCCCTGCACTAATAAAGCCACTCCCTTGATAACCTATCATTCAGGAGAGGAGACCTTAAACACTATTAGCATATGATTTTGGAAATGAACTTTCCTACACGTGAAATGTGGGACACATTTAATCCACAGCAAGGAACATAAGTGTATGTGGATGACAGCAATCAAGAAAATGCCTTTTTTCTCCCAGTTTTAAAGATCCATTTGGGGGCTGGAGAGATGGATCAGCGGTTAAGGCACTTGCCTCCAGTGCCTAAGGCCCCGGGTTCAATTCCCCAGGACCCACATAAGCCAGACTCACAAGGTGGTGGCCCTGGTGCACTCTCTCTCTCTCTCTCTCTCTCTCTCTCTCTCTCTCTCTCTCTGCTTGAAATTGAATAAACGAAATATTTTTAAAAAGATCCATTTGGGATAAGAGAGGCTTGAACAAGTTTATTTTCTGCTATCAAAGAAATTGACAAATGTAAATCATTAGCATGGCTGTCCACTTGGCTATTTATTCTTTTATAGAAAATAATAATGAAAGAAACTGATCACAGTAATAGAAATGCACAACTTACACGTACTAGAAGAACAGAATGGCGTTTTCTATCAAACCATTCCAGGAAAACAATTTAGAATCTCCAGCCTTTGTTCTAATGAATATAAACAAGGCAGCCCCATTACCCTGCTTTCTTTTTCTTTGAAATGACAAATTTTTCTTTTCACAAAGGCACATATGCTGCCTGGCATGGGCACATCACTCCACAGGCTGATCTTTCGGCTCACAGCCCCTCCCCCGGTGTCCAAATGCCACATGCACTGTGTGCTGTCGGGTTTGCTCCTGCTCTCCAAGTAGACACTGTTGAGGAGCAACTGGGGGCGGGTGGGTGGCCACATGAACTTTCAGTGATGACTTCAGGTGGCAATCTGCAATCAATAAGGAGCCTTACTAACACAAGCTCATAGCGGCAGGGTATTTATGTTGTATTTGAGATTTTAGTGGTAAAGAGAGTTTGCATTTTGTATCTGTCCTATAACTGTTGGTCTGTCCACGTGTGTCTCCTCCACTCCTGTGCCTCATCTTCGGTTCTCTGGTGTCCATGAAATGCCTTCTGCTAGGAAATCCATGAACAGCAATGGAGGCTCAAGATCCCAGGGGGCTGGCTTTGTGCTGATAGATGACACCCACTATGTGAACTCCCTCAAGTTTGTAAGAATGATAATCCCATTCCTCATGAACTAGTCCTCTGTCCTGGATCTCATTTCTTAACCATCATGGTGGAGTTAGCATTCAGTATATGAATTATCATAGGCTTACAATTACTCAAATCACAGCACATCTCCTTTACATACATACATACACATTTTTTAAAAAAATTAAGTAGAATCTTGGTGTGGACACATCATGTTTTGGACCCACCATTTCCCTCCTCCCTGCCCCCCTTCCACTGAGGGCCCTCCTTAGTGGGATTGCTGGTGTGTACCATGGGGTTGTGGGTTATGAGTCATGAGAGCAGCAGTTAATCATTGGGGGACAATGACTCTGGATATTCCCACCTGCCCTGTGGCTCTTACAGCTTTCCTGCTCCTCTTCTGCAAAGTTCCTCAAGCTGTGGTGGGTGTGTTTTAAGTCTACTTTAGTTGTTGAGATCTTAGCAGCTTCTGGATTTCTGCTTTGAGTATCCCTAATGTCTGTCTCCATCACCCTGGTGCAGGTTGTCAGGCTCGCTGTGGGAGCAGCACTCTTGCTCACCTCTCCACTTCCTCTGTGGTTTCCCCTCTGCCCTGGCTGATGTGCAAGGGGTGGTCCATGTCCTGCCAGGGAGTCAGCCATCTTCTGGTCTTGTTGGTAGAATTTGGTTGGCCTTAGTTCTCATTTATTTCTGAAAAATAAAAACAGACTCTGGAATGGGAAGTGAGATCAGCATTGGTTAAAGGGGATAGGTATTATTAATTTAGAGAGATTTTGCTGGGTGTAGCCTTCCTTTTGGCCAAAGATTAGTGGGAGCTTCTCATTGGAGTCCAGGATCTTGGTCTCCATAGGATTCTAACTCAGATTCCAGTTCCAACTATGGTTTATTTTCCACTGAGCAGACTTCTTAGCTAATCAGAGAGTCATTGGTTACCCAGCTAGGATGGGTGCCACTGTTTTAAGGGTGTGTATATCTTGTCATGCTGGTTGCTTTCATATAACAATGTTCCCTGCTTTCTCACAATATTTTGGGCCATTTTCCCCCCAGCAATTCATGTAACACTTTCCAGCACTGTATGGGCTAACCATCTGGAAACTGACTTCCTTCCAGATTCCAGCTGGATCTCCTGATGTTGTATGTTGGCACGGCAAATGTGGTGTCTTCAGCAATAGAGTCTTCTTACTTTTTACTTCAGATGGGTAATCAAGTGCTTTGACAGAAGCCTGTCTTGTTTTGGGGACGTGATAAGTCTTTCTGGTCAACTCAGAATAACATAATACACCACATAAATAAACTTAAAACACAAGAACCACACGATCATTTCAATAGATACATAAAAAGCCTTTGACAAAATACATCTTCACTTCATGATCAAAACATTGGAGAGGCTAGGCATGGAGGGTTTATATCTCAACATAATAAACACTATATACAAAGCGCCTAAAGCCCAAGTCATACTTAAAGGGGAAAGACTCAAAGAGTTTTCTTTAAGATCAGGAAGAATACAGAAGTGCCCACTCTCCCCACTGCTCTTCAACAAGAAAGAAGTCTGACTATCCCTGCTTTGCAGATGACATGATCCTATACATAAGTAACCCAAAAGACTCTACCATGAAACTTCTATAGGTGATAAATTCCTTCAGCAGAGTAGCACAATACAATAACACACAAAAATCAGTAGCCTTCAGCCTGGCACAGTTTCTGAAGAATGGAATTTTATGAAAGAAGGAGAACTGAGGAAAAATTCCATGCCAGTTTCTACTTATTTAGGGTAATTGAAGCCACAGTTTAAACAGAAACCCCCATCTACTAGTAGGGCAGTCTGGATAAGATATCCAAGCAAATCTGAAAATGCTAATTCTAGCAAAGTTTTTCAAAATATGGAAAGCATTGAATTATAGTGAGAAAGGCCATCAGTTATAGGTCTGGAGCTACCATGAATGCTAAGTGGGAAGCTGACATTCGCTTGCCCGAGGAAGAAAGATCTATATTTTTGGTAAGAAGAGTAATAATATCTAAATGTACAGTTATGAAGGAATTTTCTTAGGACTAGTGGGGTTAACATGGAAATAGGAGAAGCCATGCCTTGTGAGCTTGGGGTTTACTGAAGAGATTGTCTGTAAGTGGGAATTTACATGGCTTTTGGACTCTTGCCAAGAGTGACCTTCATTGTCCGTTTTGTGGTATTGTAACACAGAATTAAAGACAGTATGTTGGCTCACTATCCTAGAGGTCAACACCAAATAACTAGCACCTGGCTGGACCACCTGCTGAAGAGAACAGGAGGGGGCCCATCTTCTCTTGTATTGGGGTACCTAAAAGGGAAAGCTCTCATGGCCTCATCACCTCTTTAAGGGTCCACCTCTTAATTCCATGACAATTACAACTAAATTTCAATGTGAGTTTTAGAGAACATAAACCTTCAAACCATGATTATCACTTAGCCAGGGAAAAGATAAGTTTATAAATTTGTGGCCAGTAAAATCTTCCCAATAACCTTTTCTCCTTTACTCTTACAAATGTTGGGGTTTTCTACAGTTCCTCCAGATTTCATTTTTTTGTCCTAAAGTTTTAGAGCTATGACAGCACTTTACCTAATCAAAACCATTCAGAAGTCTGACAAACCTTAGTTGCAGTTTCAGTGATAAGCCACTGATGTACAATAATCACAGTAATTCATGTGTGATTTCAAGGATGGATGTTTCCCCAGAGGTAGAAACACTGCTTTATAAATCAAAGCAAGGTATGGAGTGTTTAATATTTTGATGGGAATATTTCAAGTTGACAGAGGAAAACATCACATTTTGTTATATGATTGAAAACATTTCAGGGCTCTGAAAATGAAATTAAGTCATTTAAGTTTGGAATACTGTCCAAAGAAAATATCAGGGTACAATAAAGGCAAATCCATCAAGAATATCTAAAATCAGAGCAGGTACTTAGTATTTAACTATCTGTGTAGAAAGGTTGACATTCTTGCATGATTAGGAGTTTCAGATGGGAAATAGTGCGGTACCCAGCAACGAAAAAAAGTATTTTCAATATATTTGACTAAATCTTATAAGTAGGGACCAAGTTCACTACTTTTTGTATTGTGGTTTTCTTATCTGCAAAACTAATTTAGGAGTTGGGGGAACAGGATTTTCTAATCAGAAACCCCATCAGGTGCATTCTGTCTATAATTTTGGAATCATTTAGAAGAGAACATAATTTAGTGGAATTTCATGTGTATTTCTTTTCTTTCCCTCCCTCCCTCCTCTTCTCTTCCATTCCTTCCTCCCTTCCTCCCTTGCTTTCTTGCTCAGAGAGAAGATCTTGCTGAGTAGCTCCAGAAAGCCTAATATTTTCTATTTTAGTTCAAGTTCACTGAATTTCCAGCAATCCTCTTGCCAGAGCCTCATGAGCACTGGGGTTACATGTTTGTTCTAACACGCAGCATATGTATTCTTCATACAGTTGTTTTATTACAAAGAACTGCCATGAACTTTTATATGTAGATAAAAGTTAAATCCAGCTCAGCACAGTGGGGCACACCCTTAGTCTCAGTACTGGGGAGGCTGAAGTAGGAGGATCACTGTGAGTTCAAGGCCAGCATGGTCTACAGAGAGAGGAGCAGGTCAGGCTATGCTTCAGTGAAAACCTACTTTGGAAAAACAAAAACACAGACACAAAGTGAGATACATTGAGAAAAATGATTTCTACTTAGAAAATCTCCGTCTTACCCGAAGAACAGCTTGTCTTTGGAGTATTAAATCTCTTTTATTTGCTTCACGTTGCTTTTCAAATGTCTAAGTGACCATAAACCTCTCAGAATAGAAAGAGAAATAATGTACTTTGTGAGAAAGTTAAACGTAAATTGTCACCTGGATTACTGTGGATTGATGTTCCAGATCTGTGACTACAAGACATAACCTGGTCTGTTCTGTGGCTCACTAGTGTCATGGGTTCTCTTCCCTTGTCCAGAAGAGGGTCACATGGATGCTCTTGGCTTTTGGTCCTTGTCCATCAAGTTCTTCCCATGCCTTCTGGCCTGTCACAGTGAATTCATGCATTTTTCATTTCAAGTTTCCTCTAGGTAAGAAGGCAGTCCACGTGGATCTCTGTTGTTTTTACCTCCAGGGGCACCGTTAGCCACCACGGAGGGAAAACGGTGAAGCGGTGGGAGCTGAGCAAAGGCTGGTTGCTGCTCCACTACTCCGCTGTCTCAGGGTGGGTTCACAGAGCTGGGGGGCCGACTCAAGGGGGGTCCGGTGAGACACAGATGCGAGCAGATGTGTATAGTATATCCACGTGGTTCTTTATTCAATTGGGAGAGCTTACATTTATAGGAAAAAGGGGGCCAGGGGGATGGGGAATTGGGAAGAGAAAAGGGGACGGGTTGGTTGGGGTGGTGAGTTAGCGGCCTGCACTGGGATAGGTGAGTATGGACAACCTGAGAATACCTCATTTGGGGGGCCTGAGTGGTGGGAAGTACATGATTCTAGCCACGGTCCTTGGGGATGGGTACAAGGAAGTTTGTCTGATACCCATTGCCAGTCATGCTGAGATGGGAATGCTGATTTCTGTGGCTTGCCCATGGGGGGTTGGGAGTCAGGGTTGATGGAACTGGGAAATGCCTACCGAATTATTGGGGTTTCACCTCACTCATACATCCTTAACCCTTTGTTCTCCGTGCCCTCAGTAGCAGTGCCAACAAGCAGTGTCCAACAGATCTCTTTATTTAGTTCCCTTAGAGATGTCTTAATGCTGAATTTCCTATTACCATATTCTTTTAACTTTGCTCCTCATATTTCCTCCTAAGTGGTTAGGTTTATTGAAGATAAAGTCCTTTCATACAATCTACATGTATATAGTTTATGGAAGAGTATTTTTGTACTTTCTTCTCCTTTGAAAAAGTTTACAAAGCAGAACTGTACTATTTCATTAAGCTAAAACAAAATGAAAGCACATCTCTAATGAACGTCTTCGGTTTCTCTTACTTTGTGTTCCTTCCGGTTTATATGAGCCTGCTCACCTCCATCACTGTGAAGTCCGTGTGTCATTATGTTATGTAAGTGATGGCTGCTCCTTGGCGAATGGGCAAGTTACAGTAGCAAGAGCTGGTTTCATTTATGAATGAAAGACTTGCACTTCCTGTATAAAATAAAATGTCAGTTTCTTGCTTTATATGTCAAAAGAAAATGAATTCATTTTAGCAATTTCCAGGTGAAAAATAGTCACAGTAAAATTTCCAGGATGGATTTCAGATCATGGTATTAATGAATTTATATCTAAAGTTTATATTATCAGGAGATCCATATGTTTGTCTGTTAAATATACTCCGTATCCTATGTTTCCTCCTTGTGTGTTTGTGAGAGCAAAGAACTTGAAATGCCGAGGAGGCCCTGCTGTTTTATGTTGGGGGCACTGTCACAGAATCCCATCTACTCACCTGAACTCCGTGATTTGCTCTTGGTAATGAGTGACTTGCTTCTGGGCTGCAATATGATGTATTTGTACATTTTCATTTTAACAAAGTTACTACTATATTTTCCCCCAATATGAAACTCCTCTTTCCTCCATCTGTGACCCTTTTTATTCTGACATAAAGCTGGAAAATGTTCATTTTCAGTGTGGAACAGAAACTGAGCGTGACATTTCTTCTGGGCTTTTGAAAAAAATTATAATATCAATTCTATTGGCCTTAATTTAACAAAGACGTAGAGGAAACTTCACGTCTTTTTTTTTTTAGCCAAAATCAAAATAAAAATTCAGCTTAAATTTAAATATCCCTTTCATGGCTGTTCACTGAATCACAGAATTCATAAATGTAAATCTATGAGGATAAATAGAGCTCTCAAAACTTAAAATATATATTGAGAAAATGAACTGAACTCGATATTTGACATTTTCTATATTTTCTATTCTTTAAATGTTTAATAAGACCTTGCAGTTGCATTTGGTTATTGATCATGTCACAAAAGTCTACTGTATGGGACAAAGGAAAATCAGAGAAGAAACAAGATAAGCAAAGAGGAAGCAGCTGTCTTTAAGAAGCTCTTGTGAAGAAAGTCCAGCCTCACCTCCTCAGGGTTCTCTACTGCTTTATCCTGCGAGCACTCAAACCTGTTTACAGTTTAAATGGCTCTGAAGAATGTTTTTCTTTTTTAAATAACAATCTAAGTAGTCAGTCTAATTTGCATAAATCAAACCAGAAATATCCTGACAATGTACTAAACAAGACCTTTATGGATAATGTTTTTTCTTTTTAATTTTAGAATCCACCTTGTCCTATGTTAGGCAGCTGGAGGCCAGAGTCAGACAGCTGGAGGAAGAGAATCGCATGCTGCCCCAGGTGGGTGACTTCTAGAAGTTCATAGCTAGTCAGTATCATCCGAGTTACAGTTGTTGATTTGAAATTTAAAGTCTCAATGACATGCTCTCCTTTAAATGATAGAAATCATTTTGTGAGTAGCCATTCATCGTGTAGACTGTGATAATGTTCCATAATGGCCATCGTGTTAACCAGATTTCTAAGCAGTGCACTGGAGGGTGTGAGTAGTAAGAATTCACAGTCATGTACAAAGAAGAAAAGGAGACACTGCTCATATTTGCTTGTTTGCTCGTGTTGCTTGTGTGCTGTTGGTGGATAGGGAAAGGGACTCATTTCAATGAAAATTGAGCTAGGTGAAATTACAGCTAGTTTGAAGATTTCCAATTTTAATTCAATTAGTGCTTTCTAGAACTCTTTGTGATAAAATTGAAGTCTTTTAGTGTAACAAAGCAATGATGGTAATTGACAGTTTTTACTTTGGGACTTTCTTTCTTCTCCCTGGTGAATGTAAAGTGGCATCTTTTCTGGGATATTTTAATGTCTTGTCATATATTTCACTCAAAATTGTTTCCGTAGGCTGTTAAATTGATGACAATGATGTTACTTTTGTGAGATATTGGTATTCAGACAACGTTGAGGAATTAACAAATCTATTGATTCTGGGGTTATTTCCTTTATAGGCAGGAAGATAGTAATGCTCAAAAATTTATACAGGTTTTCTAAGTAGCTTGGTATTTGAGTTCTTTATACATTCTGGTGGGTTGTTTTCATTTTGTGAGTGATTAAGGGAAAAACCACACCTCATATAACTAGCAACTAGCAATTTAAAGGATAAAGACATTATATTCCAGGAGAAGACACTAAAACCATAATGTAGAAACATTTTAGAAAGACATTTTGGGTCTTTTTTGTTTTGTTTTGTTTTTGCATGTGTAAGTGTGTGATATGTATGCAAGTCTGTATTGTACATGTGTGTAGGTTTGTGTGTGTATGGAGGTTCCTAGATCATTTTCTACCCTTGCCAGAAAACATCTTCCCTATTACAGAGAGTGCTGAAAAATGGCTCATTATATATGCCATTTCTCAGGCACCTGGGAATATGAAAAAGAAAACTCCCAAGCAACATACATTTATTGGTTTCCCTCTAAGAGAGAACTGAATCTCTTATGAAACACTGAAAATCTAGCATGCATAGATCCTATCAGAAGAAGGACAGAAGATGTGAAGACAATCATAAGATTGATTTTAAAAATCTATAGATGTTAGAATTCTTGAAGGAAAACAGAAATGTTTTCAGATATTACTTAAATTGTATAACTATTTAATTACACAGAGCTTGTATAGTT
Source organism: Zapus hudsonius (assembly GCA_004024765.1). NCBI lineage: Eukaryota > Metazoa > Chordata > Mammalia > Rodentia > Dipodidae > Zapus > Zapus hudsonius. The sequence continues at coordinate 43,315 of PVHP010002867.1, read as the reverse complement.
AAGACTAAAAGAGATGAAATGACTTCTAAAGTGTTCAGTTATATTTTTAAAAATACATTGATATTTTGCTATCAAGGCAGGCTATTTTAGGGAAAGGGGAATTGTTTTTCCTTAAAGAAATAGCTATGAAAGATCATGTTTTTATTGAATCTAAGATGCTTTTGATGTGGATAGCATCATTATATGTAGCATTACAAAAGAAAATGTCAGTGATACCATGTTAAATTCTTGCTGATTTCTGTTATTAAAGAAGGGAAAGCAGTGTTTTGTATTCAATTAAGCATTTAAACATCAGCATGTTTGAAAAGAAAATTCATTGTTCAAAATATGCTATTGAACATATACAAAACATAGACTAAATCTCAGTTTGCAAATAATATTTTGTTGAAAGTTTTTCATTGAGCCCTGTCTTCATCTCCAGCCAAGGCAGACACATCATGGAAGGAGCAACTGAACCTGTTGCCATTAGCACAAGCTGACATGGGTACTGATGAAGATGAGGCCTCAGATGGAGTACTATAAGTCAGTCTCAGAGGAGGGATAATGATATAAAGGAGCCCTCGGGAAGGTTGATGCTTGGGCTGGAGATTACAAAGGCATGCACGATTTATTCTTAAGTGGTTTGGATATTATTGCAAATAATGTCCGGTGAACCTTCCCCATAGAAACTTTCCCATGATAATGGCATCTGGTTTGTAAGAAAAATCCATGCTGCATAAATTGCTTAATATTTGAGCACTTGATTTTAATTATAAGAACTTGCTTACTGTGTCTTGATTAGAAGATATATATATATATATATATATATACATACACACACACACATATATATATATAAAGTTTATAAAAGAGTGCCCCATTTGTCTTTGGATAAATAAGAATAATATAGTCGCTAATTGGCATCCGATGTCCATATAGATAACTTCTATGCTGTGGCTGTTCTTTGCTGGCAGGTTTGAGTTCAGTCTAGGTATATGTGAGGTATTTTGGAGGAAGAAATCCCTTTTTTACAATGTTAACACATATTTTTTCTTCTAGAGGGTATGTATAGTATGTGAGGTATAGTGTGTGTAGTGTATTCATGTATGTGTGCTGTGTGCACCTGTGCAGAGGCCAATGGAGGAAAGGAGGATGTTTTATGTCCTCGTCTGCATTATTACCTTCAGACGGGGTCTCTCACTGGACCTGGAGCTTGGCCATTTTTTCACTAGGTTGGCTAGCCAGTGTGCACAGCGATTGCTCTGTTTCCAAGGATAACAGTTACAGTGCTGCAGTTACAGGTATGGGTGACTATGCTCAGCTTTTCACATGCGTGTTGGGGATCAAAGCAAGCATTCCTATCCGTTATCAATTCCTCTTAACAAAACAAAGAAAGCTGTTTACAGTGGTTGAGGAGAGGAGTCAGTGGGTCCAAACACTGTAATTGCAAACCTGTGTACCCGAGTTCACACCTCCCATATCCCACATAAGCTGGACAGAGTAACAAGCACCTGCAATCTCAGCCAGGATATAGCAAAATAGGAGAGGGAAAGAGGAAAATCCTGGAAGCCTATGGGCCAGCTAGTCTAGCATATACAGTACTTAACAGTAAGAAACCATGCCTTAAACAAAGTGGAAAGCCAAGACCAACCCCCAAAGTTGTCCTCTGACTTCTGCCCTTGCAGTGTGGCATGTGCCTAACTGCACACACACATACACACACACACACACACACACACACACACACACACACACACACACACCCCATACATCCACACCATACATCCACACCTTACAAAAATAATATTACCATACACAGTGAGTCATACCTTTGACCTAACAACCCACATATCTAAACCGGAGGGTATAATGTATTTCTTCACTTGTGACTGGCAGAGTTTGTGGGCTCAGGAATGCGTAAAGGACATTCCTGAATGAAGGGATCTTTGTTTAAGAACAGACAGAAGGAGAGATAGATTGAGTTGCTGCTACCCAGTGGTGAGGAAGAGCCCACAAGAAGTATGGGAGGAATCTCAGTGTCTGTCCATGGCTGGGATCCCCAAGGGGATGGAGCTCCTCACACCATGCAGTGTTCTATCAGCACCGTTGAGCAGTTCTCTCAGTCATTCTAGGAGCACATTTCAAATAACCACCACTTTTTATTTTTACAAAGTATAGTATTATTTGCTGGTTCTTTTATTTCAAAAGAAAAGCCCATTTTAAAAGGTGGAACCAAGTAATAATATTTAGTATATACTTCCTTGAGGTCATAAACTAATATGGGCATTTTCTATGATCACAAAAAATTAAAAAATAAAATTAAAATTAAAAAATAAAATTAAAAATTAAATAAATTAAATAATAAATTAAATAAAATTAAAAAATAAAATAAAATTAAAAAATATCACAGAGGATTTCCTATATCTCCATTAATACATGCAATGCTAAAACTGCTCACGTTGGTTCCTCGAGTTGTTCTGCATGAAGTGATATAAATGGAGGCCGCAAGTTATCTAAACAAATGTAGTTGATATAAATTAAACTGAATCAGTTGGATCAAAAAGAGTGGAATCATTTATAATAAAACAAGTGGCACTTAGTAACAACAGATCAAATATAGTATAATGTTGTAGCTTTCCGAAATTTGGTAGCAAAATAAAAAGGGGCATATCCGTTTTGGAACTTACCTACATAAAAAAACACAAGTTTCTCTTGATATAGAGTTGTAGATTTTTCACAGCTGACCAGAACCTTGCATATGCCTTAGTCCATTCCCCCTTTTTTTTTTTTTTTAATTTTTTCGAGGTAGTGTCCCACTCTAGGCTCCAGCCCAGAACTGGAACAGTCTCAGGCTGGCCTCGAACTCATAGCTCTCCTCCTACCTCTGCCTCCTGAGTGCTGGGATTAAAGGTATGTGCCACCATGCCTGGCTCACTGTCCACTTTTAAAGTGAAGGCTTACTTGGGTCACAAAGGTTAGAAGTATCACCCTGGCTGTTTTTTTGTAAAGTAACCATACCTATGACAAATAACAAAAAGCTTGCACTTTACAAGGTTGACATCTCCCTGACACATTTTCAAAATATTTTAGAACCATAAAGTTGTATTATGCATTGACAAATATATGCGTGTGGAAAATCCATGAGCAACAAGTTATGGTCACAAAGGCTTTTCTGTTCAGTCATCTGAAGGTAGCTCACCAGCAGATAATTATGGTAGTGCTCCTAAAATTGAAAGTTGAAATGTGATTGGTTAGCTACAATTCAAAATTGTTGCAACCTCTCATTCCGTTGTACTTTTCTTAATGGCCGTAGGAGTTTATTAATCAAGCATGCCTAATATGTCTACATGCTACATCTACAGTGAGACATTCTATTCAAGTAGAAAATGACTGATGTAGAATAATCATTTATTATGAAAAGTAGTTCTATCCTTTCAAGACTTCAGTTACTATTCTGATATAATACTGAGGTAAAGTATTATTTTTAGAAAACTACCCTTTTTTCTATGTTAAATTTGAATTTTGCACCACCATGAGCCCCAATGACACGAAGCAAACCGTTTGCTACAGGTCCAAAGCCAATTACATACATTTGTTAAATATCCTATTGGGAAATCTGTTCCCTTTGATCACATGCTTTAGTGCCAACATCTGTCTGGCAAGCACTCTACAACACTGTGTGCCTCAGAGGCCTTTCTATATGCCATCTTCTATCTACCTCTTGAGAGCCAGCATCAGAAAAGGCACCCAGAACTGCCTGCCCCCTTCCGCAGACCTGCATTGGGTCTCTACTGAGTGAGCCCCTTTCAGCAATGGGGCTGTTTCTGTTGTCCCAGCACACACTGAATTAAAAGTCTAATTTTAGGGATGGAATTGAAAAACCTCCTTGTCATGTAATTTGGTCACAATGTGGTCTCACAATGCAGCTTTCGGTGCCCGGGGAAGGAAGCAGAGCTGTTTCCAAAGCCATTTCTGAACAAAGGAAAAGAACCTGTCACTGTTGCCAGAGTGCTCAGGAGAGTTCACAGGAGCAGAGGAAGCTGTCCTCACTTCCATGGCAACACAGCCTTGGTCTCCAGCACATCGTGGAACTGCTCCCTCCCCTCTCCTGAGTGCTTAGGCAGACATCAGGAGCCCAGCATGCACAGAGGGGTGGGTTCTCTACTCAGGGAGCCCCTATGTACTTTTCCTGTTCTGCAGGAAAGAAAATTTATTTATGGTTTTTACATCATCTTCCTCCTGTCACATTTTCTGAATTTATGTTTTACCAATGTTTTTTATCTTGTAGGGCCATAAATACATGGTTCTTTTAGGATAGGAATTACTCTGAAAAAAAATTCAGTAATGGTTAACATAAAACACTGTGACAATGTAAGACTTTCTGGTATAGTGAGTAGTGATAGACTTGAGCTGCTATTTGTATGGAAATTATGGTTCTGACATCCTGGGGAGGAACTGTGGGGGGATTAGTGTTTCCTATGAATAGTGACACTAATAATATCACACATCATGGGTTTAATATGGATGTTAACCATAGAATGTTTAGTTAAAGCCATTCAAGATTGGTTGCTCCCAAAATCATATTTGGAAAAAAAAAACTGGACTCTATCTGGTGGATAAGGATTGCTTTATAATTAAATAAAAAATATCGTCTACATATAGTTCATTCAGGTGCTGACTATACACATTGACTGGAGCAAATGGACAGTAAATATATGGAAGAATGTCATGTACAAAATCTCAATGAATGAAGGCCAGATTAAAGGAAAGATTAAAGATTATTGGAGAATATATCAAAGAATAAAATTTATAGGAAAATGTCTAAAGTAACGGAAATGCTTTTGAAGTGCTTGGATTTATGGTATTCTTCTGAAATCTGATCCAGGATAAGAAATCTTCAGGAGAATTCAGGTGAAATAGCCTTGCTCAGAAATCATATAGCTATTGTAATCACCAGACTTATTCACAGACTTTTTTTTTTTAGCTTGGAGAGTTGTGAATTATCAGGTGCTAGTATCAATAATTTATACTTCACAATGTTGTCTTTTAATAGCTACAGTGAGATATTGATGATTCTTTCAGTAGGACACACTTAACATTTTTTTTGTCATAGCCATAAAAAGTTACATGTCCTTGGAAGAATTCAACAGAAAATTGTGGGACATATTTGACATCATGGTTGCTGTGTAGACATATCACTTGGAATCAGACATATTTGAATGAAAACCAATACCAAAGAGAATTTGGACCAAGTTGGAGATGGGAAGATAGGAGAAACTAATACTGCTCTGTACTAGCAGAAAATGCTTTTTAAAAACTCCTTTACTTTTATTTAAAATCCAAGGAAAAACCTCAATGAAAACTCAATATGGAACAGTCTCCCCTTTTCTGAAAGGACAAGATAACCAGTTCTTGAACATGGAGAATATTGTTTTCTATTTGGGTTTGGAGTTATTTTAATTTAGTATGAATACTTACCCCTGGAACATGGATCTCCAGTCAGTTCAGAAACTTTGACTTCCTGGAGGCACCCAAAGGGGCTCTGACTCATGACTGAGCTCTTCCTCATTTTGATCTCCATCGCTGTCACTTCTGATGGATGGGGCAAATGAACTCCAGACCCATATGCCACTTTGCATCTGGCTTTACAAGCATCCTGGGGAATCAAAACCCAGGCTGTCAGGCTTTGCAAGCAAGTATCTTTAACCACTGAACCATCTCCTCACCCACCAGAGAGAAGTTTACGTAAGCATAATGTATATACAAAACAAGTTTTCTTTTTGTTTTGATATTAAAATTCCTTAAAACTATTAATTTAAACCATATATTTTTATTTATAAAGACCTATTTATGCCATTTTGGGTTTTGTGATGTCCCTGTACTCTAAAGTTAATAAAGTTTTTACCAAATAGCTCTTAATTTAATTTAAATCACATTTACATAGGTTTGTATATTTGAAATGCTTATCATATTAAATCTCCATTAAGTAAATTCATATCCTGAGGAGTGATAGCTTCTAAATACTTTGAGGGATAGTAAATAATTTTATTAGTTTTTATTTTTTTACATAAAATTATTTATAATGAACATAAAACACTAGTTTTCCCTAACAATATTTATATTTAAAATGAAACAAGTGTGATTAATGTATGTGTATTCTCACCTTCTTTATATCTAAATATTCTGAGCCTGAATACAGAAAATCCTGACTCTGTGTCTTATACCATTAAGAAGTTGTAAAGTACTAGAATGCAAGTGTCTTTAAGAACAGATATTAAAAACAGGATACTAAGATAGAGATTAAAGACAGGATACTAAGATATGTTGCTTCCATAGAAAGTCTGTTCAACTGGGTCCTCTAAAGGGTCACTTGATGACGACTGTGGCTCATATTCTCCCGTAGCAGTTGGATTTCATTGGGGAGGCTGCCTTGCTTAGAAAGACCACTTATCCTGGGCTTCTAGTCCTTGGAGATGTTGTAAGCATGGCTGAGAGCATATACAGACTGTGTATCTCAGACTTGGATCTTGTCATTGACAAAGTTCATCAGACCTTGGCACAGGACTATGATAAGACATATTCCAATTTTACATGAAACGTTTCTGGCTGGGCACTCAGGACTGTAGATATTTCTGGGAAAGCACATCACCCCTTGCCACTGTTGTTATCACCATCCAACATAAGAGTACTGGTGTGTTCTCATTGGGGCCTGAAATTGGAGTTAGCCAATAAAGCAGGGTTTAGTTTCTAGTGCATATATTTTGATATTTGACATGAAATTTCATTGATCTAAAAAGTGATTTATCTTCCATGGGCAGATCTCATTCTCTTGCAATTGTAAGGATATTTCTAGACTCCAAATAAATGGATATTCAGGGAAGAACCATTGTTGTCTTGTCACTTATCTCTTGGTTCAATCACAGCTCTTCTTTTTAAAATATTTTTTACTTATTATTATGATTTTGGTTTTCCAAGGTAGGGTCTCACTCTAGCCAAGGCTGACCTAGAATTCACTAGGTAGTCTCAGGGTGACCTTGAACTCACAGCAATCCTCCTACCTCTGCCTCCTGAGTACTGAGATTAAGGAAGGGCATGTACCACCATGCCTGGCACAGTTCTTCTTAAAGACCCTTGTGACTTCGCCAACACCTTCCCAGGTACACCAGTCTGCAGTGATCTCTTTCTTATCTGCAGCTATCAAACTTTCTAGTAGAAGTCAAGCAGTAAACATTTTTAAACTTGTGCACATATGGTTTGCTACAACTACTCATGCTACCCTTACAGCATGAGAGGAACATCAACAACCACATATGATATATGGCATCTATATACATGAATGAGTGTGGTGTTTTCTTGAGTAAAACTTTATTTACAAAAGAGTAGTCAGTATTTAACTCTAGCACTAGTTTGCTGACTCTTCCAGAGAGATTTTAAAACTAAGATAATTCATTCACCAATTATTCTAGGCTATAATTTATGCCATTAACTTTTTCCAAAAGTTGGTCTTTATATCCTCATTTTCATTTCATCTAAATGTAATTATTATATACAAATCCTTTTCTTAGGAAGTGCTATTAGTTTATTTGTCCTTTTGTCCCCCCAAATCCTCCAAGTTGTCACTATTGTGCTTGGAAGTGGGCTGTGACTGAACCAGGGAGTAGCTGAACACCAGCAAGGCCAAAGCTTTTCTTAGAGAGGGAGAGAGAGAGACCGAGAGACAGACAGAGAGAGAAAGAATATGGGAACACCAGCCATCTAGCCACTGTAACTGAACCCCAGGTGCACGTGCCACCTTGTGCATCTGGCTTTACGTGGGTCCTGGAGAACTGAATATGGATTCTTAGGATTTGCACACAAGCACTTTAACCTCTGAGCCATCTCTCCAGTCCAAGGTCTTTTATTGGTTTAAGAAACCAATATCTTTTGGATCAAAATCTTAACATTTTAAAAATTAAGATGTTTGTGGTTGACTTGGAAAGGCATGGCTTCTTATCTTGGAGTGACAACTGTGTTATTCTTGGGTAGGAAATTTGATTTTCCACATACATGTCTATGGCAATTGTAGTTGAGTGAGTGATTTTATTATTTTTGTGTCCTGACTATGCTTACATATCTTAGATTGCTAAGAAAATAACATGGCTTGTCATATTGCCACTCTCTTCTCCCATTATCTTTAATCACGTGTGCTTACAACACAAAGGTCAAAGCCATTGGTCTCTTGATAATAGACTTTGGCTGTTCCCATCTCCAGCACGTTTTCTGTGGCTCAGGACAGACTTGTAGGAAAGGGAGAAGAATCTTGTTTACTTGTCTTTGCCATCAAAACAGATTGACGTCTGAAGAACCAAGGGTTGGAAGAGAGCTTCCAATAAGTATCCTGTGTGATGCTCCCACTCTAACCCCTTAATCCTTGCAATGACCCAATTACCATCATAGATCATAGGAGGCTGTCCATCCCATTCCCCCCCCTTGGGTATGTTTTTCAACATCTCTTATGCAAGACATTCTTTTAATCTTGGATATGAAGGTTAAGGTTCCTGACCTCATGCAGCTTACAGTTTAACAGGTGCATTATTATTTTTTGCGGGTCTGCCAACTCCCCGGGGGCTGTTGCGCACTGGCACCCCTGTTTATCCACGGGGCTGGCGAAGCAGAGTCTTGGGTGGCCTTGACACCTGGAGACAGCTTCAGTGAACAGCTCGTTTATTCAGCAGAGAATACAGCTTATAAGCAAAAGGTAGAAGATGGGGAAGGGAACTTGTCTCAGTGGGATTGGTTGGGAGAGGGCTATGGGTCCTATATGGATTGGCTGGGGCAGGGTTGTCTGCGAATGCCTTGTTAGCTGAGGGACTTTCCTGCTGACCAGGTCAGACCTTTTTATAGTTCATATGATGTCTGTTAAGGTGGTCAGAGAGACAGTAAACTGAAACTATGTCTGGGCTGGTCTAGGTATATTAAGCCATCAGGGGCTTGGGAGATGGTGTGCTGAAGCTGAGAGCATGTTAGACCTTTGGATGTCCAGGGTGGGGGGGAGGGAGCAGCCTTCCAGGTCAGATCTTAACCTCTGTTTTCAGCCCTGGGTCATGGGGCCTGAGCCAGCTCTTTATCTCTACCATGTTAACCCTGGGTCCCCTCAATGTCCAACAATTTTTAAAATCAGAAATATAGAATACTAGAAGTAGTAGTCACTAGGAAGGAAACACAGGGTGGAAACAGGTCATAAGAAGTATTTTGGAAAGCTGGAACTGCAGGGAATACAGCCCTCCTTAGAAATGAGCCAGAAATGGTTGAGGAAACAGGAGCAAGCAAAGCAGCCTGGCGGGCAGAGGGCCACTGAGGTCCAGCAGCTGGACATAAAGTCAGAGAGAAAGGATGGACCCTACAGACTGGTGGTTGGGTTTTGGATTTGACTTGTGTTGGTAGAAAGCTATTGGAGGAATTGAATGGAGGCGCAGTGCCACCTGATTGCACTTGACAAAGGTCATTTTCAATGTTGGAATAAGAATAAATGGAAGTTAGATACAGGAGAAGGGACATATGGGCACTTTTTTAGTCAGGTGTTTGGTGGTCTGAGAGAGCTTGATGGTAGTGTAAACTGAGTAGGTGGAGATGGGGAGAGGGATTGGTGTGTTTTGAATTAGAGCTTAATAAAAGTTCCTAATGACAGAATGGATGTGGACAGCAAGGGGACACTGCATATGGCTTCACAGGCTGGCCACCAACAGCAGAAAAAAATATGCGTACACATATACACAGTTTTAAATTCATGGGACTGAAAGAACACATCTTGTTAGTTAATAGAGGGGAAACAGAATATGCCTTGGGATATTCCAAGATTTAAAAGTGGGAAGGGAGAGAGAAGCCAGCAAGAAACCTATTTAAAGATTTCAGTTTTCCTGAATTATTGATGTTCTGACTTTGTGGTTAATCTTACCTTTACGAGTGTTATTTGCTTAAATGAGCATATTTAGCGTGAAATAGAAGACTTTGTTTTCTGGGCTAGGAAGATAGCCCTGTCAGTAAACACTTACTATGCAAGCATAAGGACCATGGTTGAGATCACCAGCACCCATGTATAGGTTAGGTATGGTAGGCAACACTTAAGAGGAAGAGCTAAGGTATCCTCGGGGCACTCTGGCTTGCTAGATTAGTGGAATCAGAAAGCTCTGTGTTCAGCTGAGAAACTCTCCCAATAAGGTGATGCATAATGGCAACTTCTGGCCTCCATACATACCTACACACACATATTTTCTCTTAAAAATAGTTATATATATTTATTATGAATAAGTATACACATTGTATGATCAGACCTTGTGAAGGTAAGGAGGCAGAGCACAAGCAAAGATTTTTTAAAGGATTTTGTGAGTTCTGCGCTTCCACACCACTTCTTTTGGACTCTGATGATGTTCTCACCAAAGACAGGTTTAAAATCCCCCCAACACACACCTACAGACAGCGTTGTTAATACCAAGCAGACAGAGGCCGCAGTCTTCAGTCATCTTGGCTATTCTCATTTCTATGAACTTTTAAGCAGAGGTGCCTATTAATGCTGTCAGCAAATGGCACGGATGGGACCACAGCCTACCAAGCAAATGTGCAGGTTTGCTTTTCTGTCAGGTGACCAAGAAAGCTGGCTGCCTGTTTATGAAGCTGACATTTTCTGCCTTTGCCTTGTCGTGACCTATCCATTTTGTTTGGGAGCTTTATGGACTAGAAGACTCATTGAGGAAACGAATAGTCCCTTCTTCTGGCTAAAGTTAGAGCAGTAAGCCCCACCTTACAGTGTTAACAGTTCTTATTCAACTTAAGTATTTTAAATAGCTGTTTAGTCACTGGGGCTTTTGCACTGCACTTGTGTTCTGGGCTCTGATAGCATGCTGAGGTCTTTGACACAATTATTAATGGGTGATGCTCTGCAATCAAATGTAATGTCGATCTGGATGCTTTGCAAAATAAGTAATGCTAATTAACAATTCAGTCTCTGCCCTTGCACTATGCCCTACTCCTTCCTCCTTCCTTTCTATAAGCCCAAGACCTACAAATATCGAGGTGTCCCTATCTAAAACAATGCCCGAAGTCTTTACTATGCGATGCCAACCTGATGCAGAAGCCTAATTATATGTATTAGCTTATATCTAGAAATTTACTTTTCATTGGGAATTGTATGATTAATAAAAGTCAGAAGCTGGGCTGGAGGGAAGGCTTCGTGGTTAAGGCACTTGCCTGCAAAGCCTGAGGACCTGGGTTCAATTCCCCAGTACCCATGTAAAGTGGATAGAGATCCTGGCATACCCATCCTCTCTCTATCTGCCTCTCTCATAAATAAATATTTTAAAGTCAGAAACTGAGCATAGAAACTCATTAGCTAGAAGCAAAATACATACAGATTGGTGAGGTTCCCATGCTTCCTTCTCTGGCTCAGTGGTGTTCCCAGAGCTTCCTTGTCAGACCTGCTGGCCCTCAGGCTCCAGGTGTTTGCTCTCTTTAATATACCAAGGCTTTTCTTCCCAGGGCTCACCCTCTGTGATTCTTATAAAAGGGCATCCCACTAAACTTCTGTAATTATTTTTACTTAATTTTTCTTGGAATTACATTTACATATCTATGAATTTCACTTGGAGTAAAAAATAGTTCAAAATTATTTTTTTTTGTTAGAGAGTTTGCCATTTTTAATCTGGTATATTTTATCAGTGATTTAGTGATATGATGTGGAGTTAAAATCATTTATCATTCAAGTATTTTGCAAATGTCTGTTTCATCTCACATGTCTGGAGACAACTCTTTAGGGGGTATCTTTGAGACAGAAAGCTTCAGAGCTTTGTATTGTTAATCACCCCTTTGATCTTGACTTTAAAAATCTGAGAAAAGGTTTAGATATGTTACTTCCTTTGCTCTTCTTATTCTGGCTAATGGCATGGCCATTTGTTTGATACCCAGCCTGAAGGCTGGGGATCATAGATTCTTTTCAACCTCCTTGTCTACATTGAAACAAACACTTAGGTTCCTAGGGTTCTGCCCTTTAATCCATTAATATCTGTTTTAGTCTTTCTGCTAATACCCAGGGTCAGAAATTAGTTATCATTTTTCACTTGAGCTTCTTTGTTAATCAACTAATTAGGACTTTATTTCTTCTAGACTTATCTCACTGAAGTCATTCTCAATTCTATTACTCCCGAAATCTATAAAATACAGATCAGCTCCTATTAAAGCTATGGCTCCATATAGAATAATTTCAAGTCTTCATGGGACCTGGAAGGTTCTCCTTAAGATGACCCCTATGAACCATGCCAGCTCAGTGTTTGCTGCTCTGAGTAGCTGGCATCCTTCTGAATGACTCATGCTTCCTTGGTGGTGGCATCAGACTAACTTCACATTTTCTGAGCTGAAGCTCCTTATCACCTTCACTGAGAGATTCCGCAGACACCAGTCTTCTGATTGTTCAACAAAATAAGTCAGTAATGTGTAAATAAATGTTACTTTCTAGGTTCCTGAACTAGTAATATTACATAGAAGCTTGTAAGACATAGTCTTTATTTAATGCAATTAAGAATATCACTCCAGCTGATATTGAGTTTTATAGTTGGCACCAGATGACATTGTGGTCTTAATAGACTCTGTATATAATATGATGATAGTCTCTGTATTTGGCCTGCTAATCGCCCATAGTTATATTACTGTTTTAATATATGTGAGCCTTGCTGTTTTGAAATTGGTAGATGATTAAATATTTTTCATGATAATTTTTTTTTTTGCTTTTTTTTTTTTGAGGTAGCATCTCACTCTAGCCCAGGCTGACCTAAGTAGTCTCAGGGTGGCCTTGAACTCATGACAATCATCCTACCTCTCATGATAAATTTATTTTTGCTTAAATAACATGATTCTTTTTTTCAAAGTAGAGAAAAATAGCAAGAGGTTACTGCTTAAATTCTTTAAATTTGCCAAATACAGACCAGTTAAGGAATAATGATTTCACTCATTTCAGACCATATTAGCACCTTAGAAGTACACTTCTAACAACAAATTGTTGAGTATCTATTAATTACCAAGTACATGGGCACATCAGCAAAGCAAGCAGCCTAATATTTCAGAAGCAATAAAGGAAGTGTCACAGTCCTACACATAGATCTTAATTCCCCTTGAATCTATGGAATCAGTATTTCAAGATAAATGAAATTTTATTGTAAAATGTGATTGTACTTAAAATTGAGCTGCGCTCAAAATTCTTGCCAACTCACTGCATGGTGGGTGGTAAGGGTGGTACCGACACCCATCTGTCACACAAAATCATGATCATGACTTGCTCATCAGCAAAACCAAATCAGCTTTTATTTTTTTTCCCTCTGCTATCCATTCTAGAACTGGGAGGCAAAAGCGAAAAGGGGAGAAAAAGAGATAATAAATAACAAACTAGTAGAAAAAAACAACATCCCATATCATACAGTGATGTGAAACTAGAAAGGCTTTAGAACCAGAAAAGTTTGACTGAAACACACACACAAAGAGAAGATCCGAGCAGGAGATGGACTGTTGTCTTAGCTCTGTATTGGGTTAGACCTCTGTTTTATTTCACTAATGACATGATTTAAGTTGAATTCCAAAGTGAGTACTTAGCGATTCTCAACAACATCTTTGTAGATAACTTTATAGAGTACTGCGTTTCAAAAACTGGTTTGGTAGCATTATGAACACAGGTTTTTTTGACACTCTAGTGGCTACAGAACGAACACATGCGAACAGAGCTGATGCTCATCCTAGGTGTCAGCTAATAATGGTAACGTATGTGCACAACCCAAGTCAATTCGAGCAGCTCAGCCTACCCTAGGATGCCCTCCCTGAAGCCCATGAGTGTTGGGGAGATCACGGACCCCTGGCCCCCTGCGAGGGAGCCCAAGTCTTGCTGGCCAGCAGGAGACCTGGCTCAATTGAGGAACAATGAGGCGGCAGCTGGACAAATGCACGCAGCTGGGAGATAAGTCAGGCAAATCTCAAATCTTTATTCCAGCATCCAATCTTATATAACCCAAGGCTGCATTGTATAGCCTTATCTCTCTCAAAAGGAAACTCAGGAAGCAGGAACATAGCTTATTAGCATTAATTAACAGGATCAGGGCTATCAGCTGTCACCTCTGCCTCCTGGAAATGGCATGCTGGGATCAAAGGTGTGTGTTACCACACTTGTGCTCAGACCAGAGGTGTGTGCCACTTCATCCGGCTTCATATTCTATTCTAAAACTTAGCCCACAGACATTCAGCCAGGCTGGGACCCAACACATGAGCTAGATCAGTACACTGGATAGAAGCTGAATACCGAGGCTCAGTCATAATGGAGTGCAAATTATTACAGATAGCACCAAGTGGTTCTTTTTTTTAAAAAATAATTTTAAAATGTTGACATACTGAGCCTCCTGGTTCTAGAGATGTTTGAAATATATGCATATTTGTAGTGACTAAATCTAGTTAATATATACATTCTCTCAGACAGTACGCACCTTTGTGGCTTTCTGTGCCCTGCCGGTGTTTTTAAAGAACACCTTATGAAACATTAGCAGTATATTGTCCAGTAGATATGTCTCTTGACCTTCATCCTTTGCTCAACATTTGACAGAAACCCCCTCTTCTATTGACCTCTGGTTATTATCATTCTGCGTTCAACTTTCTAAGATCAAGTTTTAAAATTACACATGTTAGTGAGATCCTGTCATTTGTCTTTCTGTGCCTGGCTTATTACACTTAACATAATGTCCTTACACTTCATTTCTATTGTCTGCAGTGATAAAGTGTCATGTAGAGCTCCCGTTTGTATGTGTCTTTGTGTATTTCATTGTCTGTATTTGGACGTGTGCACTTATAGATTCCAAAGTACTTCTAGTTTCAGTGTGTGAGAAGCCTCTCCATTGGCAAACTGGTTGACATTTTCACCAACACTGTGTGAAGTTCCTCTTTCTCTCACCACTTGCTAATACTTCTTGTCTGTTGCATTGGTAATAGTAACTCTTCTCACCGGATATCTCAGATTTCCCTGGTGATCAGTGATACCGATTGCTTTTCCATACATCTGTTGGTCGTTTGTATGCCTTTTTTTATTATTGAGAACTTCCATACTTATAGACAATATACCATGATCACAGCCCCTCCCCCTCCAACTCCCACCCCCACTGAATCTCTTTTTCCTTCCAACTAGTCTCTCTTCTATTTTGATGCCATTGTGTTTTCCCTCCTATTGTGCAGGTCTTGTATAGAGAGTCACTGTGAGGTCATCAGTACCATGACCACTCATGTATGTCATTTGATACAGAACTACCCAAGGTGATTCTCACCTGTAATTCTAGCACTTGGGGAGGTTGTCCTCAAGTTCTAGGTCAGCCTGGGCTACTCAGGACAGACAGACATCCTGTTTCAAAAAGTAAAAAGTCTATCCAGGTCCTCTGCTCACTTATTAATTGTGTTCTTTCTTTATTGAGTTATTTGGATTCCTTGTATCTTTTGGTTATTCATAGTTTGGGTCTTATTAAATGAGGAATTCACATGGTCAGTCTTAATATTTTCATTGATTACGGTTGGCTGTTCTAAAATGCTGCAGAAACATAGTCATTGAGAGCAACTATAATGAAGACTTGCCTTCCCCAGGTCTGCTACCTACTAAGGAGACTAATATGAGAAACTGTTGAACCACTTGACCTTATGTGAAGGAGAGCATTATCCTGGTATGTCTAGATTTCTCTCTGGTCAGCAAGGTATATTGTTTTGTGAGCCAGGACCCTCAGTACTATTTCCTGGTATTTTTCCCCCTTAATGAACCTGCTTTAAGGTTCAGTGTGGAATGTTTGCCTTGTGTATTGTTAAGGAAGCTTTATTTTCTTTCAGAATTCCCACAAATCGCCTTTTGCCAATTTCATTCTCTGTGTGGAATTGCTGTTTCTGTTTTCCAGGTACTAAAGGTGTCAGGATTCTTTCTGTTCTTTGGACAACTGCCCTGTGCTGTCTATTTAGTGTGCAATTCTCATAGTGTTTTGCTTTTTTTTTGTCAAGGAGAATGCTTGGTCTATTTTTTAAATTCTCCATTTGTTAGAGTTACCGCTTATTTAGGAGTGGTAATATAGAGCACCTGGGGTCTACTGCTTAGAGAATTTCCCTTGAAATCATTTTCAACTCCCTGTCCTGTGGGCAGTGGTCACTGCTCTCTTCTCTAAAGCACAGTTTCACAATCTTAGCAGTTTGGACAGCATGGTTCTTTGTTGTGATGGGAGGGGACTGTCCTGTGTGTTCTTAGCAGTACGAACTCAATGTATTGTAGAAACCGGCAACAAAATGTCCATAGATATTTTTCCCAATGATATTCCCTGGGGCAGCAAATGGCCCCTGGCTGGGAACTATTACTGTAGATAAAGCCATGGGAAAGTAAATTGACATATTACAGAATATGATGACAGCCAAAGCAAAAACAGTCACAGTAATGAGAGTTGGCACTTACTTATGACAGCCACTGTAATGAAAGCTCTTTCCCTATAAAGTACACAAGCCATAGAAGGATTTCTTATTCTCCCAGTATTACCCCCCATTTTGTAGATGTAGAAACCGAGGCACAGAGAGTTAACATGGCTTGTTCATGTCAGTTAAAATCTAAACCCAGGCTGTGTGACCCTAGAGGCCACGTTAATCTTTTCCTTTAATAAAAGTATACTAAAATGCACAAATACATGACATCCTATAGGCTGTCACCTGACAGGTGCTTAATGAATATTTACTAAGTCAATTAATAATCTCCCTAAGTCCAGGAGATTTTTAAAACATATTTTAATGAACTATTAGTAGATTCTCTAGGCAATTTAAATGAAAAGGAAGTTTTCTTTGGATGAAATCAACTATATGTAGTCCAGGGGACTAAACAGAAGAACTCGATATGGAATGAATTCTCCTGGGTTAAGTTTTCTAAGGTGACCTTCAGCCAGTCATGTAACTATTATGAGTTTTAGGTGAGTGTGCAGTTTTATAGCATGTCAGAATGGAGTTTGGCCAGAGTGAAGAAACTATCATTTTTCCAGATGAGATTAAATAAAACCTATGCTTTTGCCTCATACTAAGGAAAGACTGAATCTACCTTCCATCCTAAATGAGGCCTGTGTGTGCTTATGAAACAGTAGCATAGAGTTTGACCAAGCTCTAGGACTTATAAAAAATTAAACACCTTATCAGGAAACCACTTTAGTGGATCAATCTTCAGGCTTCCATAGCTGGCTATGATAGATAAGAAAGCTAGTCTCTGAAATTTGTTACAAGTGCATTATGTCTGATTTATAGCAAGGGTGAAGCCTATGTTTGGTAGAATACTGCAGTATTATTTTACTGATTATTACTGTTCTCAATTAGAAATAAACACACACATATATGGAATGTATATATCTATATGTATATGTATGTATGTATTCATTCAATAAGCCTAGTACATCCACCTTCCACCCTTGCAGAGTGGAATCTAAAGCTTCAGGAAGCATTATGATTTTTTAATTTCATTTTCCTTAACTACAGTAGAACATTGGGAAGGATCTTTCTAGAAGTTTCATTTTTTTAGGTAGTGTCGTAGTCAGCCACACACCGCTGGGATGAATCTTCAAACCAGGCACAGTTTTTTTGGGAAGAAAGGATTTATTTAAGTTACAGATCCAGGGGAAGTCCCATAAAAGTGAAAGAGGCTGGTCTTCTTTCACAGGTCCGAGAAGAGAGAGAAATCCATCACCAACACCACACACAGAACAGCAAACAGAAAGGTGGGCCAAAGAGAATTTCTTCTTTATATAGGCTTAGGGTGGGGTCTAGCAGCCCTACCCCAAACTAAATGGCTTCCTGAGTCTCTGGAATTTCTTTCCTGCACTGCCTACACAGGAAAGGATGTTTACTTCTAGCTTCTTTGAGCTTCTTTACATCCTGCCCCCATACTGAGAGGCTGCCTTCCTGTAAACATCCTCAGAGACCCACTCAAGAGTTACTAAAAAGGTCAAGTTGACAACAAAACCTAACAACCATCACAGGTCGTTTTCTACATTGCAAAAAAGAAAATCAAATCCTGAATGATTACCTTTCTGTTATTGGCATGTTTCATAGACAATAAAGTACTAAATATTCTAACTTTTATGGTTAGAGAATGATAAATGCTTCATAAATACAGTGAGAGTTGGGAAAGGCATGAAAAGGCATGAAAAAGTTAAATTGTTTACTTTTTGCAAAACTGCTTTTTGTATCCTTAATTTGCATATTTAATCCATTGAGAACAACAAAGAGACCATTTCCTCTTAGAGGACTTTGTACATCTTTTAATAAATATATTAAAAGTATATGTTACAGTGATTATAGTTGGACGTTGAAATGCTAAGATGTGGTAGTTGAAAGCTCTGTGCTCAATTCTTATTGAAGTACAGAGGCGTTTGGACATTAAAATGTTCCAACAGTTTGCTGAACATCCTGACCTGTGTCTTCTGGAAGTCCTGAGCCCATAGTCTGACTCATGCAAAACCCACACAACTATCCATGTGAGAATGTTTCCCCATACCTTCTTCCTTTCAAAGTCAGAAAAGTAAAAGACTCCAAGTCAAACGGACTTCTAGGTATCCTCTTAGCTTAAATGACCTACTTTAAGATTTCCAATGAAAAATTTTTGGCAGTTTTTTTGGATATACCTTCCAAAAGCAATATTTCTGTATGTCTGTAGTTTGCTGAGATATTTGAAGATTAAGGAGTGAAATCTGGAGAGCCTCCTTTCCTTCAACTCGGGTCTTAATTTTCATTTCTCCTTCCCCACAAGATCTATAAATCTTACAGAGGTTTCCAGAGTTTTAGAGGAATACATACTATTCCCTATAGTATACATGTTGAAACATACAAGGGTCCACTTTATCTTATTGATTCACACTGATGAATTTTTATGTAGGAAAATATAAAGGAATATGTGTGAAATTTGAATAATTTTATAAATTTCAGAAAGAATTCCATTTTATGGCAATAGAGTATCGCTGAAAGATAAAATCGACTCAGCTCTGAATGGTTGTTACTTTCTTTTCCATATGGCTCATTACCTTTCATTTGGCTAGTTCAGTAAGCTATGTCACATGGGCCTATAATATGGAGGGTACAAATACCTGCACATCCTCTGTTTTTTGTTCTGTCTGAAGACCTTTCTGTGACACGCCATTCTTGAAAATAAAGTGGATAAAGCTCAGAGTGAAAACACACTGCACAGGACATGAGATAAGCTCACCCCTGTAAAGAGAACAGCTACTGTACATAATAGTGCTTTGTGCTATTTTATTATTCTTATGATAAAATTCATGTGATCTCATGAAAATTTATAGATATGGTGAGATTATATTATTATAAAGAATATAGGCTTGCTATGGGAGTTGAAGATTTAGCTCAAAGGTAAGTCCATGGGTTTGGTCCACACACACACACACACACACACACACACACACACACACAATCTTTTTGCTTTGAAAATAATATTAATAACTATTTACATGGTAAATCTCCTATCTTTCACTGCAGTGCAATAGCAGAATGATCAAGATATTATTAAAATGTGTAATATTTCCTTCTGGAATGCAAAAGAATGGGAACTACAAAACTATGAATTATTTTCACTAAAATAGCTCTAATTAAAACATAATAAAATAGAAAAAAGATGACTTAATCACAATCATTCTGTGAGTTGAGTGGTTAAATTTCTATTATAAATTACAATAATTTTACTCAGTGAAACCATGAGTAATATATTTCGTTTGTTTAAATTATCTTTTAAAATTGAATGACTAATTTTCTTACTTGACTCTGAAATTGAGGTCATTTACTGTAAGGACAATAATAGATAAAAGGTACCAAAATACACCTTTAAGGGAAGATACAGATACATCATTAGAAGCATGGAAGCTGCCTTGTGTTTTGCATTCCATGATGACATGAAAAGTTACTTTTTTTCCTGAACAAAGCTGTTTGCTAGTAGTATTTGAATCCTTGATTTCTGTAATAAGAATTTACTACATAGTAAGTAATCTGTAATTTACCTCCCACACACTCTTGGTACTGAAAATTTACTATTTGTATTCAGGGTGGAACATCCTGCTACCTAAAATATTTTTACTTACCATCATTATACATTTTCATGTGAAGTCCTTGACTATCCACAGATTTCTTTGTGACACGTAGGGTCATTTTTTTTTTTCAATTTGGAGTTTTATGAAACTACAGGAAACACAATGTCATGGATTGATCCAGGTGTCCCCCACAAACAAATGAATGTGTTCTGAAAGATCGATCCTCAGCTGATGGCAGTTCGGGAACCTCATTAGAGCTGTGTTGTGGGGGGGGGCGGGCTTATGGGGTTCTAAGCCATCTTCCCCTTGCCAGTGTTTGGCACACCTTCCTGCCGCTGTTTGCAGTGCTGTGGCAGAGGTGATGTCCACCCTCTGCTCATGCCATCGTTTTCCCTGCCAGGATGGAGTCTCCCCTCGAGTCCATAAGCCTAATAAACCCATTCCTCTACAAGCCACTTTTGTTTGGGTTCTTTCTGTGCAGCAACTAGAAAGCTGACTGCAACACACAATTAAGAAAAAAACATTACTCTTCAGAAAATATCAAGTGACTACGTTAAAATGAATTCAAATTATTCTCCTGCTTGATGACCAGGTTAGATTATCCCACTTTGAGCTCCAAAGTTGCCAGGAACAACTCCAGCAGGGACTTATTGGTGGCTTCTCTCTCATGTCTTCAGAAAATACCATCATTAACACTTGAAATGATGCAAAGACTAAGCTTTAATAGTGTTCTTGAAGGTCAAAGATGATAGTTGTCCTGAAATGAATTTTTACATGTACATTTATATTAAAAAATTACTGTCATTAAGTAGCATATCAGTAATCCTGATATGTGTGGTGCATTTTTCTTTTTTAAAAGTTTTATTAGCTGAGAGTAGTGGTGCACATATTTAATCCTAGCACTCTGGAGGCAGCGGTAGGAGGATCGCTGTGAGTTTGAGGCCAGCCTGAGACCACAAAGTGTGTTTCAGGTCAGCCTTGGCTACATATTAAAAACAAACAAACAAAAAGTTATATCATTAAGTGGTTTATTTTTTCATAAACCTGGCTCTTGTATATTATTCACTTTTAGGAGGTTAGTAATACTGTATAAAATATATTTAATGTTTTTAAAAGAACCTCTTATAGGCTTAAATGTGCAATTATTACGTTATATTACTTTCTGATAGTGGGAAACTCTTTTGCCTTCTTTCTGTAGTGTCTGAATGTCTGCTCTTTCTTGCAAGCATCTCAAGATTGTAGATACTACCTTAGGTTTCATGGTAATAAATTTTGCTATAATTGACAGGCATTGGGATTTAGGCTCACTCCAGTTTAAGGATGAAAGGATGTTTTATTCCTTTATTCATAAGGACAAAAGATGGTCAGTCATGGAAAGAACCAAATCCAAATTGATCTCCCATTTTTGTATCTCCCATTTTTGTAATAATATGAATAAATTTTGTATTACAAATTATCGAGCATCTCGGAAATAGGCCTGTGTAGGATTGTTACGTAGTGGAGCTCCAGCTGTTAACCACATTGTATAATGTTAGATATAATTATTATCATGGTATTGATCAGTTAGACATGAAGTAATTGACATATGACCAGTTTTCAAATGATATTCCTATACCGAATTGATCATTGCGAATATATGGCTTTCTCTTCTCTAAGTAAAGAGTAGCCTGTGTGACTTATTTGTAAGTAGACCTGGTACTGATTTCAGACTGATTTCAAAGCAGAGCTTGAGGGTCCCACCTGCTGGAAATTGTGGCTTCCCTTTTGACTGAGGTCATGGTGTGTTTTCTTGATGGGTCTGTCTCCCAAAGTGAGAGTGAAAATGAGACCAGAGCACGTACATGAAGAAAAGCAGATCTGGGAGAACCAAGATATTCCATTCCCACTTTCAGTCTCCTCTTTGCACATTGGAACATTTAGTCCATTTTACGGACACTCTGGATTTTTGTGTCGCGACACATTGGCCTCGGTTGATGGTCATGTTGAGAGTCGACAGGGAGAAGAAACTATGCTCAAAGAAGTCTATTTGGCCTCTGGTAGGGTTATGAAATACGCTCACAGTGAAAAGCAAGAAATAGAGAAAATTTATTTTTAAAGGCTTTTTTTTTACTTCTGTTAAATGATTGATAGTTCCAATGATTACAAAAAATTGGGAGTGAATGAATGGACAATTTAATAATAATGTAGACCTGCTATGTAAAAGTTAATTTAATGCAACGATGATAACCTTTTGTCATTGTAATCTTCAATGTGCAGGGTTTTTTTTGTTGTTGAAAAAAATCGGGTTTTCTGAGTAATGAAGTTATACATAACATAAAATCTGATGTGTTTTTCTTAACAGAAGTGTGCATTGCTTCCAATAATTTCAGTTAAGCTCAGAAGTTACATAGTTTAATTACCTGAAAGAGGTAATTAATATGATGGTAATTTTGTTCCTCATAGGATAAAGTTGTTTAAATATTTGTATTAAATATTTAAGGTTTATATGATTTAGAAGCAGTTATGTAGACACATTAGAAGCCAGGACTAGACAAGCTCTTAACCCCCAGGACTTCCAGTTGTCCCCCCTCCACCCCCTCAGCCCAGCTACAGGTGCATGCTTGTCATTGTGGTTCATGTCATTAAGCTTATTCTATCTGCTTTCTTGAGTCTTGGGAAACTGTATTTTTCTGAATGATTGTGCTATATTGTTCCAAATATAAGGCCACCCAGAATAGAAGGCAACCTCCAACTAGAAACAGCTCAAATATGGAGAAAGGCTGGGGGCCCCGAGCCCGGCGGGTCTTACAGTGGTGGCAAGGGTGCCGAGGAATAGGACGATGCCTGCCCACTCTCCCGGTGAGTGAAGACCACTGAGCGCCTGGGTTTGCTTGTGGTAACCTGATGGCTTCTGTTGCTGGAGGCAAAGTTCCACTTGGGGAGATTCGAAGTCTCTCCACATGGAAGATGGGGGTGGGTTTCCATTGTCTGGGGGTGGGAGTAGAGAGTTGTCTTTAATGCTTCTTTTTCCTGACCCCTGGGAGTGGGGGGATTTAGCACCTCCAAATAGTAGAGATGACAAAACACTCTAGACTTTCCATGAAAGGAATGGTCAGTGGTTCTGAAAACGAGCTTGCACCATCAGGTGGGTCGTGGACAGCCTGGCAACTTCCCTGGGTGCACACTGCATGCATTTGCACTCTGTATCCATGTGTAGTTTGAACTCGAGCTGGGCCTCTTAGTTCCAATTTTATTAAGATGTTCCACTTCTAAAATTCCCTGTGTTCCAAACCAGCCCAGTACAATTTAAATAAAATGTACTTAATTTTATTGAGATAAGCTCTGAGACACCATGAAACATCATTTGATGCATTCCATAGCCCATTAAAAAATAGTTTAGTGAAAATGTGTCCACTGAGAACACATACCGTATGAACTTAGATACTCCTGCAAATACAGGTCTGATTCATCGACGCACATCAGAAGCTTGGTGCTGAATGAGAGAAAGTTGTGAATGCTCCGCTATTATCAATAGATAGGTACAGAAATAATCTTGATTTTTTTTCTGGTTGATTAGTTCCTAGCTCCTAAAACTATTTTGAAATAGGATTTTAATTTTTGAATGATTCATTTTTCTCTACTGAATATTATTATAGGTTTTAAAAATATTTATTCATTTTCAAGCAGAGAGAGAGAGAGAGAGAGAGAGAGAGAGAGAGAGAGAGAGAGAGAGAGAGGAGAGCGCACCATGGCCTTGTGGGTCTGACTTATGTGGGACCTGGGGAATTGAACCCAGGGCCTTAGGCACTGGAGGCAAGTGTCTTAACCGCTGAGCCATCTCTCCAGCCCTATTGTAGCTTTTTTTAAACAAAGAAAATATAGTATTTGCTAGTTTGTTTCTGGGTAGCAGAACATGGCTAACCCCTATATGTAAACAATGCTTCATGGTCTGTCTAAGGTGCTGTGAACATGAGTTTAAAACCATTGTAAAGTCCCAATGCTCTGGAAAATAGAGGCCATAATTTGTTCAAGCATATCATGTTAATATTGATAAGCGTGGAAAGAGAAATTGAACAGAGTGAAGAAATGGCAGGAGGCTCATCAGGAGTGAAAACAGCCCACAAATCAGAACAGGAGTCAGGCACTGGCTGCAGTGGTGTCTCCTAAACAGGATGTGAACAGAATGCTAAATCATCTCAGAAGTCTTTCAAAAGAATTCCCAGGGTGAGAGCAGTAGAGTTGAAGAGCCACAGAGGACCAGTGTCCTTCAGGGAGGAAGTTTCCTCTGTAATTCCATAGTTGGGGTGTCTAGAGAGAGGAAGAAGGTGTGCAGAGTTTGGGGGTGGGGAATCTGTGCCCTTTAACCATCCCACTACTTTGTGTAGTTTCCCTCCTATTATTTGTATCAGAGATTATTTTGGTCTGATTTGTTCCAAGTTACAAATTCAGAAAAGCAAACTTTATAATTGCATTTTCCAGAGGAGATTGGGACTTTCATATTTAACAGACCTGATCTTAGTTTTAATCTTAATAGAAATAGATGTCAGATGCCGAAGAAGTCATGAAAAATGTCAAATTGGATGGTTCCTCTTCCTATTGGTTTGTGGGGCTGGGGTGTAGGACCTGGTTCTACTACACAGTTCTTCGAAATGAGAAAAAGCTCATGACCTCCATAGGCTTCTCAGTGATGTAGAAAGATAATATTCCAAATTTCATAAACAATAGTCATTGAAAACATCATTTGGTAATACAATCTATACCTATAATGTGCTGATTAGTCTTCCCCTCCCCTCCCTAAAAACATACACCATAAACATCCCAACAAATTTCAACCTACCTCCAGTGGACATACATCTTCTCAGGAGCCTGACCCTGTGTTAAGGTAACCTACTACATGCAACCATTTCTCTTTAATCTTTGTGATGTTATAATTGAATATCCCAAATGTCTGTTGCTTCTCCTTTCATGTAGAGTACATAGTAGGACCAACTTAAATGAAACAGCAATTAATCCATCAATCATGGAAAATCTATGGGTTTGCTGATGGACAGAAATTAAAATTTATCAGGTCCTCTAAGAATGTAATGATCTTCAAAAACATCAGGTCTGGAAAATTCCCTTCCCTACTTTTCTAAAAGAATAGATAATTTCTGCTCTCTTTTTTTTTCTTGATATTCCATTAATCTTTCCTCAATCAATCTTCAGTAAAAAGTTAAGCACTTGGGAAGAAGACCTTGGCTCACACAGGTCAAATGAATCAGATCTAAGCTTGATTTCTTACCCATCGAGCTGAACAATTATTAATTTTTAAAAAAATGTAGTTTGTATGTATTTTGGTTTTCATTTCAAAAGAGGCTAGAAAATGAATCATTTCTTAAATGTTGAATT
This sequence comes from Zapus hudsonius, assembly GCA_004024765.1. Lineage (NCBI taxonomy): Eukaryota > Metazoa > Chordata > Mammalia > Rodentia > Dipodidae > Zapus > Zapus hudsonius. The sequence continues at coordinate 17,888 of PVHP010002867.1, read as the reverse complement.
TGGTTAAATCTCTTTAAAATTCTGTATTATTATGTTTTTAAGAAACACAATTTCTCCAACGTGATGCGTTAGCATTTTCTAAGATGCCTGCAATATGTCGTTTGACCTGCTGAGTGTGTTTAAGTCAGTTGTAGAGTAACTCATGAATTTCTTGCTCCTGAGTTTTTTTTTTCAAAAATTATTCTTCAAATGTTCTTAATGGTCATTCCTTGGGGATATTCTACTCTTGGGCAAATTGGAGATGACAGCCAGACATTTATGGAGATGGCTTTTGGTTAACTGTTCTTATAGCTCAAGCAACTTGTCTTATGATGGTGCTATCCAATCCTGAGTAAAAAAAAAAAAAAAGAAAAAAATCTGTTAAAATGACTAATTCTCATTTGACAGCGAAACTGAATATTGAATGACATCGATGTAGTTATAGACGACTTTTGTTTAATAACAAAGTTGTTGATTTTCTACTAAGGGTTCTTTTAGGTTGTCATCAGGGGCTGATGGGAGTAACAGTTCCCCCAACTCTCCAGCTAGCTTCAGTGGACATACCACACCTTCTCAGCAGCCTGAACCTGTGGTACATTCTCTTAAGGTAACCACCTGTGTTCAACCATTTACCCAGAACCTTGGTTGTCTTGTGGCTTGTTTGCTGTAGTCTGGGAGTTCTCACCGTCTTGCTTTAACCATGGATGCTTTATTTTTGATCCCCATTTGTGTAACTTAATTGTCCTCTTGAAAGTGCAATTTTAAGTTTTTAAACTGACAATGCGAGTACCTACGGTGGATTCTGTAGTCTGATCATTTTGTTTGGAGTACTGTGATTCTTTTCTACCTGCCTGGAAGTTCAAGTTTGATGTGCATGCATGCCCATATGTGTAAAGTGCTGTGGTGGATTTCATATGTGCAATGCTCTGAGCATAGATGTCTTCAAATGTAAGGCATTGATAAGTTTATCAAAATAAGGAAGGCTGTCATTAATCTTTGTGCAGCTGAAGTACATGATACATTATTATTCAGCAACTAATTATTGAAACAAACTTTGGCCTATACTTTCTTTTACTAGTCAAAATTAAGTCTTCAAATTCCAAGTTAGTACTCCTTTATAGGAGTATTAGAAACTTATATAGTCTCATACATGAACTAATTTTTTTACATCAGATTCTACAGTAACAACAAAAATTTATGCAGAATTCCTTAAATTGTTTAATAATGAATTTTCCAATAAGGAAAATTAATAAGCAGCTTAATTAAAATAAGCCATAAATATAAATATTTAAGAGAAGAAACTGATAACTAATACAACATTAAAATAGCTTAAAAATCTAGAAATTTCAAAATATGAGACCCTCCTTCAAATGGGTTTATGTCTAATTTTTTGATCAAAATGAAACTGAAATGCATCAGATCAGTTTTTTTCACATCCATTTTATAAGTTTTCCTAGAATTGTTTCATTTCTGATCTTTAGATGGTCTTTCTTTGGAGTGGCCCTGGCCTTCCATGGCATCCATGGAGCCAATAAGTAGACATGAACTTCACACTGTTTATTGGATGTTTGTGACTTAGTTTCATAAGAGATTTAGCATTAGATTTTTGCATTAGCTTATTTAAGATGAGCTTTGCATTTCGCAAACGTACTCATATTGATGAGTGAAGGCAAGAGAGCCATGCTGGTGGCCATTGTCAGTGCGTTTGGCACTTCTTGCTTAGTTGAGATGATTCACAGTGTGACCAGCTGAGAATTGTAGGCGAGGCTCAACCGTGATGAGGAGCTCTGCCCTGCACCTGCTCGGTGCTGGCTGGCTGACATCTGTTGAACATTTTGCTCTTTCTAGCTGCATGTGGCTAAACTTTAGCACAAAACAGGCACTCACCATCCAAAAGCATTTCAAAATCGAAAAATGTACTAGAGATTAGCTTCAGTTTTGTAGCATTTTAGTTTCTGTACAAAATCCAAAAGGCAACATCTTGTCCTGCTATGCAAACTATTTGAAAACCATTTTAGATTATTGCTGTTAAATGGCAGCTAACCTCTGAATCTAATGTCTATAATGGATCACGTTGAGATCTCCTAATTTCTCAGTACAAATGTTAGTGGATCCTCAACAGACCCGTGGGCAAGGAAGAAATCCTCAATTTTCTTTGAATTCGGTCCCTAATCTTCATGCGAAATTTTATCTGAAGAGGGGGAGATAAGTATGTTATAAGAAGTGTCTGTAACACTGAGCAATTGGAGGGTCATCCCTGGATCACTAGAAGCTCTTGAATTTAAAATTCGTTTGCTTCTTCTGTTAGATGTGTCAGGCAACAGAAAGATGTGTAAACATAGTCTTTGTAACATGCATCTTGAGATTGCAGTGCACAAAAACTGTGGCCATGGCTTGTCTCGTTTTTTAACAGTTGCCCTCAGAACTGATTTATATTAGGGGATTTTTCTGCTTTGAAAGGAATCATTAGAACATTGGATTAGTTTCTCTCTCTTTGCGGACTTGAAAGAAAACGCTAGGCTTTACTAGATTCTAAGTTTAGGTTTTATGAGGGAAGTGTAAAACAATGTGAGAAGTTAGCTCATTTGTAGTAACAATGTGTTTCTCTGGCTTTAAAATTCATATTTTATTAGTTGGACAATCACTTCATGTACTAGACATTTAAATAATTTGAAGTACACGCCTCTGAGCTGTATTACAAATTGATTTATAGGCTTATTCAAGGGTCTTTAATATTCACTGAGTAGAAAGTGATTTTCACCTAAGTATGTAAACAACATGAATATGAGGACTTTAAAGAAACAGCATCTATATGATGGTAATGGCTAGTTTTTAATTAATGAGAGGAATTTGTGAATGAGACTATTATAGGATTTAATACTATCTATGAACTAGACATGAAGGCCCCACTGTCCTAATACAAATTCTCTGAGGACACTCTGTAGATAAAACCAAGAGGAGGTTTAACAGTGATATAGTTCTATGTGGGTTATCTAGAAGCTTTGAGGAAATATAGCTTTTTATGCTATATTAATGCTTTGGATTTTATGCTGATATAGACAAAATTTGGCAAGCAACCAAAGCCAAAGTTTTTGTCATTTTCTTATGATATAAATAACCACATAAAATGTTAGGCATTAAATAGGCAGGTATTACTTTTAACTCAGTATAACTTCAAAATGTAGAAACATAGGCCTGTAAAATTGTTTAAAAGTCTTTAAATCCCTAGACTTTTGGCTTAAATGAAAAATATTTCCACTCTAAAGAGCCTGCGTTTCTCTTTGCTACTATCTATAAACCATGTCCACATTCCTTTATCAGGCACTAGGAACATGTCTAATCAAAACGGTTCTGTGTGCATATTCCTTTTAGTTATCTTTTCTATAGACCTGGTCTACATATCACTTGGACTATTTGGCATATAATTATATTCACTATTGGATCAACAGTTACGCATTGTCTTAACTATTGTAGACATCGAAGAATTCAAACAAATATAAGTGATACAATGCATTGCTTTTGATGGCCATTTGAAAAGTCAAGTAAATTCACTTCTGGTAGGTTTCAAAACAAATATTTTATAAAAGATTTTGCCATATATTAATCCACTCTGATATGCAGACATGGAGAAAAAAAAAGCTAAAGGTTTGACAAAATGGAGCGCCTTGATGGTGTTATCATGACTAACATTTTTCCCCATGTGAAATTTGCTTTTCTTTTTTAACAAATCCAGGTCTTGGATGTTCAGGAAACTATAGATCGTCAACAGGGTAAAGAGTATGAACATGACCTTAGTGAGACAGAAAAAGCTATAGTCAGAGAAATGTGCAATGTAAGTTTATTGTGCTTTATTGTGTATTTTGTGTTGAAAGCGTCATCATAGATTAGTGATTGCTTTAAGAATACCTACTTTAAAAAATGCTGACCCAATGCCTTTATACTTTTACATGGAAATAAAACAGTTATCTTTGTTTTTACCTTCAGTTTTATTAACGCAGTCATGTTACAAAATAGTGAGATCATATTCTCAGTGATACAGTGTTTGCCTTTGGTATACATGCAAAGCCCTGGGTTTGATCAGAAATGATCAATTCTGCATTCCAGAATGATCCATGGACATTCCTAAATATTATCTAAAATGCTCTGTTGCCATGTTTTTAAAGATTAGTATTTACAAACGATGATTAAAAGCTAACAAAAATCCCAGAATCTTCACACTTATCTATGGCTAATCTTAGAAAATATCTCTTTATTCATATAAAGTATTATTTTTACCTTTCATTGACACAAACTTAGGAAAGAGCATGGCAAGACAATGCACCTGAGTAATATGTAAGTAAAATTTACTCATGAGGTCAGGAACTCAGGTAAAAAATAAGGTCATTGAGTAATATGCATGTGATATATCATTTAATCCAGAATATGATTGTGAAGCTTTAAAGACCTCAGTGGACTATGGTAGACTCATCCCTTTGTTAAATGGAACTCATAGTTAAATGGAAGTCACATTAAGCACTGGTTTTACTTGGATTTATATTGTGCTTTTTGGTCCCTCTTATTCTTTATTAAAATTGCAAACTTGCTTAGAAATTTTCTTATAGCTTAAGGTTTATTAGGCCCAGATGTTCTCAGATCCTAATCACTTAGTCAAGGTACTTCTGGAATCCAGTCAATGATACGTACACAAGTCCCATGGGCATGTGCTATGCTGGGTGAGAATTTTAGCCTTTTGCTTTTTTCTATGTTGTTCCTTTGCGAGTTATTTTTCTTTCCTGCATATCCGTTGCTTGGTTGTAAGTGGTCACTGGTTCTACATATCATAATATTCTAAATACATGACTCTTGAATGGCTATAGCTCCTCAACTTGTGCTGGAAATTTACTTGAGATAAATTTGCAACTTTGAGCCACATGCCTAGTGGCTTCTCAATTACCAAATCAGCAATGAAATTCAGGTGGAAGAAATTGTAGATCTAGAAAGGATCACAGATCATCCTCAGGTGGCCTCGGTGAAGGATGGTGGAGCTCCTTAGATTTTCGAGTTTTAACATTGTTCCGTGGGTGATTTAGATACTAACCCTTGGCCAACTACGCCAACACTCACACTGAATATTTAAAGGATCTAAAACACAGAAATGAAGTTTGTTACTCAAGCTGATTTGAGTGAATACTGAAATTGACAGTATCCCTAGACATCCTTTGAATAGATCTTAGTGTTTCTCGTTCTTTAAAATTGCAAGTACAATCTCACAGCCCTTCCATCTCCATTGTGGTTAATACCAGAATTCGTAAAAAGAAACACCCAAATTGTGTCTTGCCCTCATTTCCCTCCCCCCAACAAAATATTTCTGGTTATCAGAAAATACAAATTTTCATTAGTTTTTTTTGCAATATCTTTTTTTTTAAAACTTACCCTTGTTTACTTTCTGCAACTTGCAAGGGTATATTTTCTAACTGTCAGTGTTTGTTTTGAATCACAAGAATATAAGGAAAAATCACATCTAATCTTAGATGTGATTCTTAAGCACTCATCTGAAACCCATTTCAAAAACTATTTCTTTTGCAATTATAAATGGCATGAACAACAAAAATCAAACAGTAACCAATACCAGAGAACATTGCAGGGCTGATACGAAGAAGATTATCAGTTTACTAAGCAGTTCCTTGGAAGCTAGCCCAGCTTGTAGACTTGGCTCCTATTGGAGGATCTCCATGCTTTTCTGTGCCACAGAATTCTGAGTGATCTTACATAAAGAGAAAGCTTTCTAAGTGGGTGACATCTGTACAGCATGGTCCTGTTGCTTAGTATGCAGTCTGTTGATTATTCAGCATTGCTATACTGTCCTCTGAGGTAGAATAAACACCACATTTAGTATTGTTTTTAATTTTGGATTTGTCTGAAGTCCCCACTGACAATCTAATGGCATTGGGTGTTCCAGGTGCAGCTACCTCTATTTAAAGGTACAAGCCACACAAACAGAAGATAGTATCTTAAAGGGCTTTGTGTTCATGTAAATCTTTATGGAATTGATATGTTTCAGAGTGAAACAATGGAAGAGGGGTGTGGTTGTCCTCGTGTGTACACATATATGTGCTTATTACAGTTACTATTTGTATGTTGGTATGCTCTTGGGGAATCTGGTTGTGTTATACTATTCTTGATCTCATCTTTTTAGAAAGAACAGTCTTTATAAATGGGCCCAAGTTTAACAGGTTGTAATAGAATATCTTTCAATTAGTGAATCTATATTGCCTTATATTTGGGTGTTTTCTGCTTTGGAAATCTGAGATCAAAGTATGGTAGCTAAGATTTGTAAGAAGCACAGTTTTAGGGAACTAAGATTACCAAGTGAGAATTTATGTACTAAAGCAATAAAAGCCCCTTCATTCTCCTAAATGAATTAGACATTTGGTATCTCTTGTTATAGATGTGAAGCATAGCAAATAGGATGATCTTAATCAAGGACTCTTAATTCTAACTGCATATTAAAGTTGTTTTGGAAGCTTTTGATAAAATACAAATGCCAAGGTCTTACCTCTCTCTATCAGGACCACTAAGCCATCTAGAGGAAGTTTTCCTTTCATTGTTTAGTGTGGCCCCTGGTTACTAGAGCAAGGTGTATTTATCCTGGCTACAGGGCAAGACCTGTATCAGAAGTCTGTCATCCATTCACTTTGTGGTTGAATTCATCCATGTGGATATTTTGTCTTGTCTTTGCATCCATTTTTGACTTTCATTGTTTTCCCCCTTGAAACCCACGAATCTCCTTGTGAAAGTTGGAAAGTGGACTGTTTACTCCTGTTTTCCTTTTCTTTCAAGGTTGTCTGGAGGAAACTTGGAGATGCTGCAGGTTCGTGTCCTGGAATTAGACAGCATCTGTCAGGAAACCAGTACAAGGGGCCAATGTAAGATGCTCTCTGTTCTCAACACGAAATCACCACTGCCAGCAAGAGAGAGAAAAGAAGAGAAAAAATTTCCCAATCGGGGATTTGTGGAATAACATGGAGTGATTGCACATATCTGCTCTGAAACCCTTAGTACAACTTTCCCCATAAGGCTGATATCCTGTGCATCTGTCTTTAGTGTTCACAATAGTCAGTCTCAAACAAGGTAGCTTTGAAAAAAAATTCCTCATTTTGGTACCAATGTTTTCATTACAACTAAAGTGTTTTGGATTCCCCAGATCTGTGACTGTCACACTGGGTAATCTGCGTGTTTGCAATGGAGCCCCTGACTGTGATAGAGGCAACTCAATGTATCTAATGGTGGGTCTTTCTAACATGTCTGGTTGACGGTATGAAGAAGTATTTTACAGCTTCCTGTCATATTTCGATCAAGAAAATATTACTTCCCAATGCATAACTAGTTGGATGCAAAAGAATATTTGGTTTTTGGGGTTTTGACTTCTGAGGTGCTAATAATACCACAAAATTATTTTATTAGCTAGAAGGGTTGCGAGAGTTTGTAGAGAGCTTATCAGAGAATACCATTTATTTTAATTGATTTAAATAAATATATTAATTTTGATGAGTCTTTATTAAGGCACATCTTAGAGACGTACCACTCTTCATATTTATCCAGTATATCAACTAAAAACCATTTTTTCTAGTGTTTTGAGCTGTGAGATGTCTATTTCTACAATTTAGTTTCTAGACATGCTGTATATTTAATAAACTTTACTTAAAGTTTAAAATATTGCACTGCATTTATGGAAAAAAAAACTTTCTTTGACGACCACAGCTATCTAACATTTTATGAAATGCATGTCCATTATTAAGGCTAAAAGCTCTTGTTCAGATCTCTAGAGATTTGAAAAAGAAGTGTGCTAGCTTTGCTTAGTTGATTTCTTATTTTTGGTATAGATCTATACTACTAGGATGTATGTGTTAGAAATGCTATGATATTTTGTGTTTATCTAAAGGCAACGACAGTTTCTTGTATGAATGTGCAAGGGGCCTGCGACAGAATGCTATGTTTTTACTGTAGTTTAAAATTATAAAAGTAGGGAGACAACAATTTCCAGGTATCTTCTAAATTTGTGGTATGATCCACAGCAAATATTCTTTGTCATTTTCTAATCGGCACAATACATGGTCGGTGGGGGAATTTGAAGGAATTTTATTGTATTTAAAAGGTAAATTAATCATGTTTAAAAACAAGCCCTTTGTTTAAAGAAAATATTTATGAATTCATTTACTATAGAACTATCTTTTTAATTACCTAATAGGGCTATAGTTTAAGCCTCTTTTAAAATGTTATATTTTAAATATTATTCTCTAAAAAGAAAATTGCTTATTATATTCACTCCTTCCCTTACAGAAGATCATTCATCTTTAAATTGTTGTATTCCTACACTCTGAAGACATTTAAAACAAGTTTTTGTGCTTGCAGCAGAGCCTGTAGAAGCTGCTACAAAGGACCCTGGTCTTTTGACAAAATACTTGTGTAAATTTTGATACTGTATTAAAACTATTTTTTTAAAGTTCCACATAAAATTGAGTATTAAGTATATGTGTTCATCTTAGCAATGGTAATAAATTATTTAATCTCACAGTATTTTTGTCTTCTTGAAAGTGTTCTTTCTTAATTGAAATAATAGTCATTAATTATCATCACTGTTGTCTTTAGTATCAAACAAAGGCATGTTTTCAAGTATGCTTATGAAGGTCTCAATGTTCAGCTATGTCTTGATTCCCACCATACTCTGATTTAATGTATTTTAAAAATTTGGGAAGAATTTTAATGATAGTATTTTTAAATTATATGCATAAAATGAGAGGATATAATATGTCAGAAGGAAGCATAATAGAAGATTTAAAATTACTTAAGAAGCTTACACATTATTTGAGAAATGCCTCCTAGTGCTGAAATGACCAAGACACAAATAGAAAATCACACACACGCATACTCTGCAGAGATTATTAAGATGGTAAAATAAGGCTTCCCACACTTAGGATTGCTCCATTTTTAAATAACCAAGTATATTAATCAAAATGAGTGGCCTCTTTCTTTTGTGTGATAATTTTATAAATTTATGATCTGATCTCTCCTGAACCAAGGTTAATTTCTTATCTTGCCAGCATATTTTTTACCAGCATTGAAGCTGATAGACTGACAATCACAGTCTACCCCTTAATGAATGCCATTCACGCTTCTAGCACAAGCTGACGGCTCTGTAGACAATTCAGATCATCTCATGTGGCATTCAGTAAAATGCTGAGCATTTAATTGGGATCATTGATCCTTAGTTCAGTGAACATTTAATGAATGCCTACCTCTCTCACCCAGCTTTGCTTCCCAGCTCATGGTACTCGTGTTCTCAAGACATCCAGGGAAGAGTGATTTCCCGATGCCATTAGGAGCTTGCTAGATGCCTAGGTAGCGTAGTGTTAAACATGCGTTTCTCTTGATTTGAAGTAACCATAGCTCCCTAATGATTTCTATTGATTCCCAGACTCTGCCCTCTGGAGTAAGTTTCCTGCTGCCTCATTCTTCCTCCACCTTGGGGACAAACTGGAAAGTCTGGGCACTCATTCCTATAAAATCTCTGCCTCCCTCAAATTGCTTTATCAAAGTAGATTGCTACTAGTTCAAGGAAACTCTGTGAGGAATTAATATGTTGACTTCTAAAGAGAAAAATCATTAGCACACTATGAAACAATTAAAGAAAACAGATTAGTTTAAAGCATATGAAATAGCCATCTTCAAACTGGACTAGGGGAAAAGGAATGTAGAAGGGAGTGAGCATTAGGACTATGGGTCTGTGACTAGAATGAACCTTGAAATAAAGGACCTGGGGAGGGAAGAGAAAAGGGGACACCAGACAAGAAGAGGGAAGGAATATTGAGGCAGGAGGGTGGGGAGGGGAACCACAGAAAAGCAAAACTAAAGCAATCAGCACAATAGGAACTTTCCTCCTGGAAACCAGGATATGAGATTTAAAAAAAAAACAATTGAAAGTGTTGAGGGGGGCAATGACTATAGATATTCTCCCCTACCATGGCTAAGGGAAATGAGGGTACCACCACAAGATTTCCTCATACAATGTATCTAATTATTGACAGTAAAGATGTTTAAAATAAAGTGCTGGGCCCCTCACACATCAGCCAGGGCCCAGGGGAAACCACAGAGGAAGTGGTGAGATGAGCAAGAGTGCTGCTCCCACAGCCAGCCTGACAACCTGCGCCAGGGTGATGGAGACAGATGCTGAGGATACTCAAAATGCACCAAAGCAGAAATCCAGAAGTTGCTGAGGGCTCAACAGTATAGTAGACTTAAAACACACCCACCACAGCTCAGGGAATCTTGCAGAAGAGGGGGTGGGCGTATCCAGAGACATTGCCTCTCCCGCCCCACAATGACTACTGCTCCTACAACCCATAGCCCACAACCCCATGGTGCACACCAGCAATGCCACTGAGGAGGGTCCTCAGTAGAATGGGGGTAGGGAGGAGGGAAATGGTGGCACCAACCCATTATTTGTTCATACAAAGTTTCTATTTCATAAATTTTTAAAGTAGTGAACAGACTAGATCAAATGCCCAGTAAAAGGTGAGAAGCCTTAATCTTAAACCATGGGCTCTGGCTTGTGGATCCCAATGCCAGATCTGGGTTAACTCCCATAGGGAGCAGTTGGCCAGGATGATCCCCAAAACAAAGCAGGTCTTTGCCAAGCACTTGGTTACCAGACAGAGTTAAAAGGTTAAAACCCTATTTCTGAAGACACTGTGGGCTGCCATCACAGTACACTGATAGACAGCATGGGAACCAAGAGCAAAGCCAGTCTACACCTGGCAAACCCTCATGGCACTGGAAAGTTCTATGGGAGCCACTGTGAAACAATGGTCACCAACAGTATGAGTAAGTAGACCCCCTTGCAAGCCATGCAGGCCCCCTGCCAGACAAGAACTACACACCTGTGCAATATTGACACAGATTTTGTGGGTAACCAACTGCCCTCTGATTGCACATGAGGCCTGCTCAGTGGAAGAGTTCATAACTGGTGCTGGGAACCAAGTCAGCCCCCCATGTCAAGAAAATCACATTATTCCTCCAGTGTTCCCTGGACAAGTTGAGTGGGTAGCCTCATCCAAATGTCTCTCAAGTTCCTAGGCATACCCCCATTTATCCAAACTGCTCTCACCATTTGTCGGAGATTTTATTTTATTTTACAGATGACAGAGAATACTTGGGAGATCCAAAATCCATTAACACAAGAAAAGACAGCCAATGAGGTGGCAATCCATGTCTACAGCAGCCCAGAAGAAATTGCAGAGGAAGCAGCTACACCAGTATTGCTCCCAGTGCTACCCTGACATCCGCACTCAGAAAAATAGCAACAGACACTGTGGTGAATGGAACCCCTTGTAACAAATTCAGAGGCTACAGAGGAGTCAGTACTGACAACATTCCTGCTAAGGCTCAGGGACTGTTGGGGAAGAGGGGGCAGGAAGATTGTAAGAGCCACAAGGTGGGTAGAAACACTATGACACAACTTCCCCAAAAGACAGGGGTCCTAATTCCCTCACAGTGAACATCAATAACCCCACTGAGGAAGGCCTGCATGGAAATGGGGATGGGGAGGGGACATATTACAACTTTTATTAAAAATTAATTTAAAAATCCAGCAATTTATTATAGTTCCACCTCTCATGTCATGAAAATATTTAGGGCAAGGTATAATACATACAGAAGAAATTAGAAAAGAAAACCATCACATTGGTTTGACACTAAAATCTGCTGATTTAAGAGCCCCATCAAATAAAGGTGTACTGCATCAATTTCCATAAATGCGTATTATGTGAATGTATATCCCCCACTAGACTCAGATGTTTTATTAAAGCTTGCTTCCAGCTGCCTGGCTGGAGGAGGTGTCACTGGGGGTGGATCCTGGGGTTCAGCCCTAAGGTGCCTGGGGGTGGGGTGTTATGCTTTAAAAAAACAATATTGCCAGGAGCAGGGAAGATGGCTTAGTGGTTAACAGTGCTCCTTTGCAAAGCCTTCTGGCATGGGTTTACCTTCTCAGCACCATGTGAAGTGGCAGGCAGGCAGGGGTAGGACACAAAGTGGTGCATACAACTGTGATCCCAGCAGGCTTGTGACAAGGGTAGGCAGAGCCAAGGAAATGAGAAGTTGGTGGACCAGCAAACTTAACATTCATTTGCAGCAGCAAGAGACCCTTTGCGGAAGAGGGGTGGAAAGATTGTAAGAGCCACGCTGGAGGAGAATATCAGAGACATGGCCCCCCTCAGTAACAACATACAAAGGGGGTGGAACCGGGTTGACTCCTAGACTATCCATAACCCCCTACCCCATGGACTGATCCAGTTTGCCCACAGAGGAGGATTCCCAGCTGATTGGGGACAGGGAGGAGGGAAATGGGGGAACTGGGGACACCAACACATTATTTGCTCATTCAGTGTATCTAATTTTGGACAATAAATATAAAAATATTTATTTGTGCTTCAGACTGTCACCCAGTTGTTTTCCCCAAAGGCAACCAAGTTGCCTGTTTATTTCCAGAGAAATTGTTTCTCAAGAATTATGTAATAAATTTATTTTTATTAAAAATAAGTTTTTTTTAACAGAGACCCTGTCTCAAAGATGGTGGAGCACCCACTCCCTGATCTTGTCCTCTGACTTCATGTGCACATGTGCACCTGTACACACACACACAAACACACACACACGCACACACACGCATGCACGCGTGCTAAGACACACAAAAATTTTAGGAGCCATTCCGATTATGTTTTTGTTCATATCACTAAGAAAACAGAAGAATGAAGACTTCAGTGGTTGAATAAAGTGCCTGCTCCAACTTCTTCTTGCCTCACATCTTAAAAATGGTTTCAAAGATATGTTAACTTCATGATGAAGTCATATTTTCTTATAAAGTGCTCCAAATCAAGTGATTATGATGAATTCCCATAAGAGACACATGGGTCTGAAGGAAAAATGAATCTGGAACTCAAAGTAATGACGGGAGGCCAGTGTTGTAAAGGGAAGGTGGTTAGCTGCACAGGTTCTCTATCTAGACAAGGGATGACTGGCTACAGACAGTGTGGGTGGGACCCTGGGGTCAGGGACAAACAGCAAGCCAGTTTGATCTGCATGTAACCGTGCCCTCCTGTCCTTTCAGGACCAAGGAGAGAGGGGTGGTATTTGTATTAGAGAATGAGAGCAAGCCATTTAGAACTCCTAACGCTGGGAGGCAAGGATCCTTTGAACCCAGATCAATAAACATTATTATTACCTATAATTACGTCCCACTATTTACACTTAAAGTGGCTTATGTGTCTCCTCATCTCAGTAAATCCAACAAGCCAGTTGTAGACTAGAGCAGGCCAGGGTGAGAATTTCAGTGCTTAGGTGATGATACAATCAGAAATAACCCAACGTTGGAGGAAGGTGCCACTGAGTCACAAACACTGACTTCAAAGAAGAATCCACACAAAGAACCCGAGGACTTCATTAAAAAGAGAAAGTTTGGAATTCAAGGTGGCTGAGTGGAGATTCCAAGCACTGAACTCCTGTGCACGGAGGGATGGCTGAGAGGGTTGAGTGGCATTTTCAGGTGAATGACCATGGGAAAGCACTGGGTATCAGCAAGAGGCTGGGCGTTTGTAAGAGGGGAGCCATTCTCTGAACTTACACTGTTCTGCGGGTGAAAAGTCCCCGCGCTGTCCCATTTCTGGGAAGCTGCAGGTCTTCAGCTGCGCTGGCTTCAAGGCACCGTGGCTCACACACGACCTGGACTGCTGAGCTCCCTGACCTGTGTGGGATTGTCCTTGTCACCAGGAGGGATGTGGAGGGGACTCCCCTAAAGAAAGAGCCAGGACATCAGGTACTTGCCCTTTGGAACCAAAGCCATGGTTAGCTGCATGAGGACATAGGACAGGGCTGGGACTGAAGGCAGGCACCACAGGGGTCTCTTGCAGTTCCTCCCTCCACCACACTGATGCTTATTACTGACAAGGACATCGGGGAGTAAAGAAGTCTCTGCTGCTATACCCATAGGGGCTTGTTGCGGAGGCCTAGAAAAATCCATGGTGCTAGCACTTAATGTCAGAGCACCAGTGTCATAAAGTGACCCAGACAAAAGGAAAGGCTCTGTCTACCACAATAACTGAGAAATTTGAGCATGCACAAGAAATCAACAAAGAAACATCACTCCCCAATTATACTGTAGATTAAATTGATTTAACAGGTAATTACAGAATATGATATCCAACGTGGCACTGACTTTCAGTAACTTATGGGAATTTTTCTAGGCTAGACAATGTTACACCACAAACAAGTCTTAGACGCATTCAACACCGCTGAAATAATGCTCTGTATCATTTCAATCACAAGGGAATGCAACTAAGTCAACAACAAAGGAAAATTTTAGAAATTATTTAAATGCCTGGAGGCTGAAACAACACAATTTTGGATGAAGAGTTGGGTCATTGAAATCAGAAGGTAGATTAGAATTTTCTGAAAACAAATGAAAGTGTAAACACAACATACAGAACCTTGTGAGAGAGAGCAAAAGATGTACTAAAAGGGAGATGTTAATAGTTATAATATTAATAACTAACGATTTCAAGTAAAATATCTAATAATGCATCCCAAAGACTTGACAAGCAAGAACAATCCAAACTCTGTAGAATGAAAGAAGTTACAAAGATTAGAACAGACAGAGAAGTAATAGTATAAGTTTAATTCAGCTACTTAGTTCTATGAACAGATAAAGTTGACATCCTTAAGGCAGACTAACCCAGGAAAAAAAGAGAGAGAGAGGCAATCCAAATAAATAAAATCAGCCACAACAAATTAGAACTACAAAAGAACATTGAGTAGTATTATGCAAATTGTATGCTAATGAGGTTTAGGAAATCTCTCAAAGAAATGAAATATTTTTGGAGACACATCATCTGTCAAAATTGAACTGCAAAGTCAAGAAAAACCTGAACAGACCAGTAGAGATTGAATTAGTAATAAAAAGTTTCCCAACAATGAAAAGCCCAGAGCCAGATGGCTTCTTGCTAAGCTTTACTAAACTTTTAAAGATGAAATACTACCAATATTTCTGAGCTGTTACAAAGCAGTGAAAATAAGGAAACCCTTCCAAACTCATTCCTGGTAGTCAGCATTACCTTACTACACAAATGAGAAATAACAGAGAAAGGAAAGGAAACAGAAAAGGGAAAGAAGGAAGGAAGGAAAGAAAGAGAAAAAGGAAGGAAACAAGGAAGAAAAAAAGGAAGGAAGGAAAGAAGGAAGGAAGGAAAGCATCCAGATTCTGATGCAAAAATTCTTAACAAAATATGACTACATCAAATTCAGCACATCAGATATCAACTATGGTCAAGTTGGCTTCATCTTAGAGGTGTGACAATATTATTCAACCTTTCCAAACCAACCATTAATATATCACACAGAATGAATTA
This sequence comes from Zapus hudsonius, assembly GCA_004024765.1. Taxonomy (NCBI): domain Eukaryota; kingdom Metazoa; phylum Chordata; class Mammalia; order Rodentia; family Dipodidae; genus Zapus; species Zapus hudsonius. The sequence continues at coordinate 2,475 of PVHP010002867.1, read as the reverse complement.
TGAAAGAGATGAAAATTTCAGTATATGTAGCAAAAACATAAGATTGAACATGAACACCATCCATGATAAAACTTAAGCGGTAACAATATATAGAACTGTCATATCTCAACAGAATAAAGGCTACATATATCAAGCCCACACCCAACATACTGATTGGGAGAAATGTTGAAAGGAAAGCATATTCTTTTTAATATTATTTATTTATTTACTTGTACACAGAAAGAGGAGGGGGGAGAGAATGGGCACATCATGGCCTCTAGCTACTGCAAACAAACTCCAGATGCATGCATCACTTTGTGCATTTGGCTTTGTATGGGTACTGAGAATAGAACCCTGGTCATTAGGCTTTGTAGCCAAGCACCTTAACTGCTGAGCCATCTCTCCAGCCCAGAAAGCATATTGTTTAAATTCAGGGACAAATCAAGATTGTCCATTCCCATCAATCTTATTCAATGTGTTGCTTGAAATTCTAGCTGCAGTAATTATGCAAAAGTAAGAGGTAGACACAAAGAAGAAAGGAGATAAATCTATTTCTGTTATGGATGACTTTATTTCCTGCATAGGAAAAGTGAAAGAATCTACCAACAGATCACAAGACTGACGAATAAATCAGTAAAGGAGCAGGATTCACACCAACATCTGAAAACCAGTGGCTTTTATGCGCACCTTGACACATTTCCTGATAAAGAAGCAGAGCACAATTACATTCACAATAGCTTCACAAAACGTGAGAAATAAACTTAATCACGGATGTGAAAGATATTTATAATCAAAATCAATAATCAAAATTGCAAAGGAGTATCAATGAAATTGAAGAAGATATAAAATGATGCCAAGACAGTGATGGATTGAATGTGTTAATCTTGTGAGCATGCTCATGTTGTACAAATAACCTATGGATTTAAAGCTATCTCCATCAAAAAAGCAACAATATTCCTTATAGAACTGAAAAATATATTAAATGCATATGGAACCATCAAAGACATTGAATAGACAAAAAAGTTAAAATAACAGGAAAGGGGGATACTGCCATAAGATATGCTCATACGCTATATGTAATTATCGATAATTAAGGTTAAAAAGTAAATATAAAAATAACAATCATAACAGCAAAAACATCAAAAGTGGAGGTATAATACTTGATTTTAAGAAATGCTACCCAGCCGCTGAATGATGAAAGTGTACTATGAGAAACACAAGAGTGAAACGGAAGGGAAAACCCAGAAAAGAACCTATACATTTTTCAGCCAACTAATTCTATACAAAGTTGCCAAAAAATATAGTGGCCCAGCAAGCCCACAAAAGAGGCCCCAGTGGATTGGGCCAGCGAGAAGGGATATGGGGGTACCGACACAAGACTTGTTCATATTGTCTGTCTAATTATTAACAATAAATAATATTTCACAAAGTATATAGTGGTAAAAGCAAGCCCCTTTAATGAATGCCTAACCTGTATGAAGATTGGTATGCAGACTTACCTTTTACACAATACAAAAATCAACTCAAAATACTTCAAAGTCCCAAATGTAAGACCTAAAAATGTGAACCTACTGGAGAAAAATACTTAAGAGACATTGGTAGAGGCAATGATTTGTTAAAGATAGAACCCCAAAATACAGATTACAAAATCCAATCTTAACAAATGGGAGCACTTCAAGCTAGAAAGAGTCTAGCCAAATAAAAAGAAAGAGTGAATATACAACCTATAGAATGAGACATAATATTTTCCAACTATTCAAAAGACTCTGGATTAATAGCCAGATCATGTAAGGGATGAAAGTCATTAAATATGAGTTGTCTAGTTAAAAGTGGTCAAATGAACTTCAGAAAATTCACAAAGGAAATAAAAATTGCCAACAGATTATCAAGAAATGTCCAATATCATTACTATTAGCGAAATGGGTAATTACCCATTTTTGGTTAAAAAGCAAATTATCAAAGGTATTATGGAGAACAGTACAGATATTCCTCAAAAGTAAAAATGCATGCCTATATCATCCAGATTGCATGGGTAGATAGAAAACTTCCCCAGTAGGTTCATTCGCCTGAATATTTGGTCTCCACTGGTTTCACTGCTTTGGAAAAGCATAGAATTTCAGGAGGGGGCCTAAAGGGAGGAGGTGAGTCTCCAGAGAGGTTTGGCTTTCAAATTTTGCCCTATTTCTTGTTCCTTCTGTTTCTTAATCAGTGAAATCATGGCAAACTTTGCTGAAAGCCCTGCCATGATGGAACATGGTTGGTCCCCATGCCTCTGTCATTTTTTAACCTCGGCCCCCATGCCCCTGTCATGGTGGAAACAGCCCCTGTCATGATGAACCTCAGCCCCCATGCTCCTGTCATGATGGAGTCTAGGCCCCCATGCTCCTGTCAGGGTGGAATCTAAGCCCTCATTCCCCTGTCAGGATGGAGTCTAGGCCCCCATGCCCCTGTCAGGATGGAATCTAAGCCCCCATGCCCCTGTCAGGATGGAGTCTA
>PVHP010002866.1:0-84340 GCA_004024765.1 Zapus hudsonius | reverse complement strand
CTTGTGACAGGGGACCATGGATAGCCTAGTATTCAGCCAGGTTCTCCTGGCCATGCCTCTGGATAATCTCCCCCACCACGGCTCTTACAATCTTTCTGCCCCCTCTTCCGCATAATTCCCTGAGTCGTGGGGGGTGAGTATTAAGGCTGCTTTAAGGTTGTGAGCTTAGGGGTCTTTGTGTCGAAATCATTGGTTTCTGTCTCACTGGCTTAACCTGTGTTGATTTAATGGCTGTGGCTGTGGGTCTCTTGTTCATCCCGTCACTCTCTGCAGGGTTCCATTTGGATCCTCCACGATATGACTGTGGTGGCTCCTCTCTTGCCAGTGCATTCTGATTCTTGAGCCAAACATTTGGAAACCTCATTGAGAGCATTGATGTTGCAGTTACCTTCTCATTGCAAGAACACTCAACCAGAAGCAGCTCGTGGGAGGAAAGGGCTTATGTCAGGCTTACAGGTTCCAGGGGAAGCTTCATTATGACATAGGAAGCTGGTTCATCTACATCCATGGCAGAGAGAGAACAGCCAGCATCAGCAAGCTCGAGCTGACTCTGAACACACATTAGGGCTGGACTCAAGATCAGCCTACAGGGACACACCTCTTCCAGCAGGGCTAGAGGCTCAAGTGGGAAGCTTAATCTTAATCACAAATACCTGAAGCTATGGGGGACATTTACATTCAACCCACCACTGATGGTGATTTTGGGGTGGTACTGAATATAAACTGAAGAATACCTTTGTGTGTTGGGGGGGGTGGCAGGAGGATGTGTGGTGGTATTTCAAAATGCTGTATTTCCAATTCACCTGCTACTTTTTTTTGTTTGTTGGTTTTGGCATGTGTGGGATGCATGTACGTGTGTATCTGTGTTTGTATGTCTTTTCATTGCTGGGATTGCAGGAGTCTGTGGCCCCACTCTGCTTTGACATGGGTGCTGGAGATCTGAGCTCAGGTCCTCATGCTTGCATTGCTTTATCCACTGAGGCAGAACTTTACCCATTGAGCCATATCCCCAGGCCAGTTTTGCTTGTTTTTATGTTTCCCCAAGGTTCATCAGTAGCTGTTGCATGCTTTCTTTCCTGGTTTTTGTAATCCCTTTAGGTTGAAGAGACTGGAGTGTGATTCTTCCCATTTTACCCCAAACTAGAATGGATGTTTTACAGTAGGCTTATTCATTGAAGGCAACATACATGAGTTTGACGTTGGGCAAGTTCAGGAAGGATTGGAACCACTGGAGGTGTATGTTCCTATTTGTGGTAGTGGTGAGCAAGGCAGTAGTTTCTTGCTGGCATCTTCCAGGAATCTTTATAGCAACAGTAGCCACTTTCACAGTGATGACTTTGGAGCTTTAAAGTAAAATTTGATATGCAAGTGGCTAGACACTTGTGGTTTCTTTAGCTAGTCAAGATAGCCCTCCCATTTCCTCAGAGATCATCCATAGGCTAATGTGAACTTTGCTGTAAGAGCATATTATCTCAGAGAGGGGCCTGAAGTGGAGGCTGGGAACCGCCCTTGGCCCTCACACAGACTTGGCCCCATCTGCCTTGGCCTTGTCACTTTGTAACTGTGTGGCCTTGATTAAGCTGCAGAGCCTCTCTAACCTCTGTCCCTTAGTGAGTAAAGCGAGACAGTCATGACTTGCTTGGGGCACAGGATTGCTGTGAGCCTCTGAGGCAGTGCAGATGGTGTGGCACTCTGCGAGCACCACGATTGTCTTTGTGCCATAAGGAATATGGCCTCCCCTTGTTTTCCTTTCTGTATTAGTTCTGTTAGGGGTTCCTTTTCATCTGTTGAGATATATGACTCGGATTCGCAATCCTCTCAATACTTCGGTTCATTTTAAATATCAAGTAAGATTCTTGAGACTCACTTGAGCAGCTCACTTCGCACTGTGATGTTTCTGTGCTGAAAGAATTTGAATGGGCATCTTGGGGCGAAGGGAGTGATTGCAAGAACTTACCCCCCCCCAAAAAAAAAGCACTGGCCTGTATGTGCTGAAGTCCAGTAATTAAGTCACCCAATCTGGAAGCTTTCTCCAAAAGCTGCCCCTCCAGAAATGCTGTATGAGAGAATTCCTGGAAAAAGTCTTCAAGTGGCCATGGTCTCCTCTGTGGATCTCACTGTTTTCTTCCTCATCCTTTATTTTTACATTCAATAAAGACCTCACTCTGTGTTTACTAACATGGATAATCCACTAGTCACAGTGTTTACTTACCCAAATGTTACTTGCTTGTAATGACACATTATCTGAAAATCTCCTAAAACCTTTTAGCCCTTCATAGTTGGAAATCTGTATTTGAAAGGCGAGATGATTTTCTAGTGTGGAAATGCAGATCAAGAAGCTTCCTAGAAGTAAGAATTGTGTATTTTTCTTTCTTTAATCCTTTTCATGGCATCTATTACACAAATGGATGATGAATAATTGTGGGCTCAGTTAATTTCAATTACAGTGATTTTGAATAAGTACGATGGGCATAACACTTTACATTGACTCTTTTAGTGGGAATGAATTAATACCTAGCCTCAGGGATTAAGAAGGTGTTGGCCTGGGATTATTTGACCAGTGACAATGAAGAAGTACACTAGGCTAGGCTTTGGGTTATACTTATTTTCTTTCTATGCGAGTAGAATTCCATCTGTGAGACCTCCTGTGAGCCCTGAGTTTTAATTAAAATTTAAATTGCCTTTCTGAAAAACTCTCAATTGAATGACTAAGACAAAATCCAATAAAAAAAAAGCTTCATTTTCATCTCTGTCCTATGCTGTAACTGGAGAGCTTGTTGAAATGGAAGGATCACAGAGTGAGTAGCAATGCAGGAAGCAAAACACTTAGACTTGCATGCACTTGGAGAGGCTGGCGTCCTCTGTTCTCTGGCCTGTGTTCCTCAGTCAAGGACCCCCTACAAAACAGCATGTTCCCAGGGGACAAGGGGCCAGTAGCAATGATAAACAGGCATGCTTGAAAAACCACCCAAGTAGAGAAGCGTTCTGGAGAGACCAGCCTGGGTTACAGCAAGGGCAGGAACTCTGAACGGGGGAGCTGCTGAACCTCCCCATGTTCACGACAGAGGAGCCAGGCTGGTCTGGAGAAACAAGACGGAAAGTTTTGAAAGCTCGCAGAGAGAGAGAGAGAGAGAGAGAGAGAGAGAGAGAGAGGAGAGTAGACCATTCTCTCTGAAAGTAGGATTTTTTTTTCATTTCAGTGAGACTGGATTATCCACACTAAAATTATCCAGCAAAGGAGAGAACAGTTGAGGCACTGATGGTACAAGGAATTAGAGAAGAGAAAACTGGCTAGCCATCAGTATCCGAAGTGTTTGCAGAGAGGCTCACAGTTAGCAGTTAAAGCATATTTTAAAGTCATCAGCATGTTTTAAAGAACACCACTGGTGGAGGATATTAGACCCAAACAAAATAGTGGAGACTCACAGGGCTCTGGAATCAAGCCACTTGTAAAGCCTGGCTGGATAGTTCATTGAGGTTACATGTTATTTATTGAGACCCTGAGTAAAATCTTCATCCCTTCTTTCAGGAATTTTGTAGAAAAATATCAGTCAGTCTTCTTTGACTTTAGATTTAGCTTTCTAAGAAACGCCAACGAAGGGATCATCTGTACTTGTTTTGATGTGTATGTGTGCGTGGGGTCTGTGCATGTTCATATGTGCATAGGCACATGTACACATGTGTTACATGTGAAAGCGGAGGCGAGAGGTTGACATCGGGTGTCTTCTCTGTGTTCCTTTTTTAAATTTATGAGTGTGAATTTGTGTGTATGTGTGTGTGTGTGTGTGTGTGTGAGAGAGAGAGAGAGAGAGAGAGAGAGAGAGAGAGAGAGAGAAAGAGAGAGCAAGAGGGAGCACATGGGCTCGCCAGGGTGCCAGGGTCTCTTGCCACTGCAGAAAACTCCAAACACATGAGCCACTTTGTGTATCTGGATTTACATGGGTACTGCGAAATGGAATCTAGGCCTTCAGGCTTTTCAAGAAAGTGACTTTAACCACTGAGAAATCTCAGTTTCTCCATGCTCCTTTTTTGTTGTTGTTTTGAGACAGGATATCACTCTAACCCAGGTTGACCTGGAACTTACTCTGTGGTCCAGGCTGACTTCAAGGTCATGGTGGTCCTCCTACCTCAGCCTCTTGAGTGCTGGGATTAAAGATGTATGCTACCACACCCAGCTACTTAAAAAAAATTTTACTTATCTATTTGTGTGCGAGAGATACTGCTCTAGTAAGTACTGGTGCTTCAGGGCCTCATGCCGTTGCAAACGAACTCCAGACGAAAGTGCCACTTTGTGTGTTTGGCTTAAGTAGATGCTGGGGATTGGACCCAGGCCAGCAGTCTTGGCAAATCCTCCATGTTACTTTTGAGACAGGCTCTCTCACTGAATCCAGATCTCATTTGATTGGATTTAGTAAGCTAGCCCGAAAGTCCCAGGAATCCTCCCATCTCCACCTCCCCAGTACTGAGATTACAGATACCCACCACTCCCCCCCCCCAGCATTTTACATGGATGATGGGAATCTGACCTCTTGCCCTTGGTTCGTGCTTCCAGCACTGTACCCACTGAACCATCCCCCCGGCCCAAATTGTTCTTTCTTTTATCAACTTTTTTTTATAACTATGACATGTTTCTTCTATTTTTAATGAAAATTTTTAGTGAAGTCAGTGAGAAAGATTTTAATGAATTTTGTAATTATAATTCAATACCTGGAGCCTTTTTTTGAGGGGAAATGGGAGTCTTTCTGGAGATGCCATCTGTGGAACAGCCATTGATAAACTGTGCAGTAACTTTGGGTAGAGGCATCTGTGTGGACAAGAAAGATACTCTGTACTTAGAGTAAGCCTGTCAGGAGCTACCTTTGCTTCTTTTCTGTGTGTGTTTAAAAGTTTTATTGAGGTTTAATGTACATACCATGAAGTTCATCCATTTTAAGTATCCATTTCATGAATTTTAGTAAATGTATTCAGTCATGCAAACTTCACTATAAACCAGTTTGAGAATGTTTCTATCAGCCCTGAAGGAACTCCAGTACCTGATTACAATCACACCTGCTCTCATCCCTAGCACCAGGCAACTGCTGAGCTATATGCTGATTTTACCTTTTCTAGAAACTTCATCTAAATGGAAGCATGTAACATGCCACCTTTTCTATCTGCGTCTGTCCCCCCCCCACTGGAATAATGTTTTCAAGGTATATTCATGCTATAGTATGTCAGCATAGTCTGTTTCTTTTCATTTATTCTGTTTTATGGATACATGACATTTGCATTTGTTATTAGGAATGCAAATATCAACATTTTCATATATGTTTTTATGTGCTTTTACGTTGGGTTGATACTGTGATGGCCCTAGACCCCCACATTTGAAGATAGACATAGAGTCAGGTCCAGGTCAGGAAGAAAGGACCTAAGAGCTGAGCTGGGAAGGACCACAGGCCCAGTGCAGTAAACTGGCAGTGAAACACTGTCAAAGCAGGGTCCTGAGCAGAGCCCATGATGTGAGGGTTCAACAGTCCTCCATGACCCTGTCAATAGAGCAGAGACCTTGACTGACGTTAAATGACACTCCTTTGATACTAAGTACTGACCCAAGTGCTTTACATATATATTATGCAATCTTGTCCCATTTTGTTAACCAAGACCCTAAAGCACAGAGAGATTTAATGACTTGCCCCAAGACCACACAAGAAATAAGTGGCTGAGGGTTCAGTCCTAGCCTGGCTGGCTCCAGAGATCATTCTCTAACCACTGGGTTAACTGCTCTTCACTCTCATCTTTGGATCAAGTCCAGAACTTGTCAGCTAACCAACGGGGATAAGAAGCTTGAAACGGGAGGGGCAAGACCCTTGTTGATAATTTTATTCAAGAAGAAAAGAACAACAAAATGAAGAAAAAAAAGAAGCATTAGTGACTTTGTAAACACAAAAAATAAAAACCACAGACACAAGGTACAGATTCCAGTGAGAGTACCTGTAATTAAAAGATATATGCAAAGGGAATTCCCATGGGGAATAATGCCAGAAATCCCTCTTCTAGCTCTGAAGGCACTCTTAAATTCTATGTAGAATAGTTCCTATGGAGTTCTGACAGCAACAACTAGAAATTTGACATACAGGCTTTGCATGAGTGAGCTCTCCTTGCTTTGAGTAAAACACCTCCTACTCTCCAAACTGGTAAATTGGTACACAAACAAGGTTTGAAAAACGAATAGGAGACTGTCATGGCGGTGCTCACCTTTAATCCCAGCCCTGGGGAGGCAGAGGTAGGAAGATCGCCATGAATTTGAACTCATCCTGAGATTACATAGTGAATTCTAGGTCAGCCTGGGCTAGAGTGAGACCCTACAAAAACAAACAAACAAATCAAAAATAGTGACTGGAGAGATGGCTCAGTATTTAAGGGCCTTGACTGCAAAGTCTAATGACTTGGGTTCCATTCCCCAGTACTCATGTAAAGCCAGCCAGATACACAAGGAGGGTTGTCATGAGTTCGAGGCCACCCTGCAAATACATAGTGAATTCTAGGTCAGCCTGGGCTAGAGCGAGACCCTACCTTGACAAACCAAAGGGGAAAAGAGGAAAGAAAAAAAGAAGACAAGGCCAAGGCCATAGGAAGGAGGGAGGATGGGCTGACTTGATTACCCTTGATCTCCTATGCCTGTCTCATTCTACCTCTCTCTGCTCTTCATTTCGTGGTCTGAAGTGCCATGCATTTTCCTAGCATGTCATATGCTTTAATCTCCATCTTTACAGCAGCGCCCTGAGGTACGTATATTTTTCTTTCCCCTTTACAAGAAAGGAAATAGAGATTTAGTGTTTAAGTAATTCAATCAAGCTCATCCTAATGCCACTTTGTATCTTGTATCCTTCCTTTGGTCTACGATCAACCTTTTATCTTTCCTTCTGAACTGTATTTTAGGCCATCTGATGGATTTGTCATTGTATGCTACGTCTACCTCGTTGACCTAAGACGACTGAGTGTGACATTGGGGTTTTGGGGCATTGCTCAGGGCCCAGGACAATTGTATTGAACTAGAAAGAGAACACAATGACAGAGCCTGGCTTATTGGTCATTTATTACAGGGATCCATAAACACTTGCAGATTCAGTCCAGGTCATGGCCTGCTTTACAGATGGCTCATGAATTCAGAAAGGTTTTAGTAGATTTTATGATAGTTGAACATTATCTGAAAGTTTCAGAGACATAACGGGTTTTGAGACATAGCTACACTCATTCATTTGCTTATTGTCTATGATAGCTCTTCTATTACAGTGGCAGAATTGAAGAGCTGTGATGGAAAGACACCAAATGGCTGCTTTTATTTATCCAAAGCATCACATGAAGTGAGTGTTTGGTATGTACTTGCTGCCAGGGACCCATGCGTGGAAGTCCAAGGCTGTGAGCAGGTGAGAAGTCCAAGGCACTTTGCCTACCTGGTGTGCTTGGATTTAACAGCAGTCTGAGCCAGGCCTGTTCATTGCTCCCAGGACAGATGTGGACACAGTCCTGACTAGCTGTGGGACATTGAAGTGATCAGTAAGGAGCCCTAAGCCAGCTCTACGAGGGTGTGTTTGCTACCTGTTTGTCTTACTTGGATACTAAGGCCTCTAGCAGTAGCTCTGGACTCATAGACATGTATCTATCAAACATTGGCTGAATTTGTAGCCTCATTGCAACTGGGTGCAGGTGGATAGGGCATGGGAGAGAGAGTGTAGCTGTGACCAGGTAGGACACTTTTTCTCCCCAGTGATTGTGGGGTACCTTTAAGAATGATGGAGCCCTTTTCTGCTTTGGGGTGGGCAGTACTCAGGAGCTAGGGTGCTGGATACTTATGGTCAGCTAAAGCTTCCGCAGAATTAGTGCCATCTGGATTCATATGAATTTTGATTAATAAAACCTTTTATTATAGAGATAGAGCTTATAGTGCTTAAGAACTCCTGTCCAAAGGGGGTGGTGTGGTGGTTTGCTTCAGGTGTTACCCATAAACTTAATGTGTTCTTAATGTGTGATCCCCAGTGGATGGCGGTTTTGGAATTGGAACCTTGTTGGAGCTGTGTTGTTGGGGGCAGGCTTATGGGTTTATAGCCAGCTTCCCTTTGCAGGTGTTTGGTACACCTTCCTGTCGCTGTTTGTAGTTCTGTGGCGGAGGTGATGTCCACCCTCTGCTCATGCCATCATTATTCCCTGCCATCATGGAGCTTCCCCTCTAGTCTGTAAGCCAAAATAAACCCATTCCTCCACAAGCTGCTTTTGGTCAGGTTCTTTTTCTATGCAGCAACAAGAAAGCTGAGTATAATAGTTTGTCAAGAAGGGTTCTTGGAAAATGGAAAAGCCCACCTACAGACCCAGATTGGTGGTCTTTTGTGGGCTGGATGGGGGCTGAACTGGTTAGTCCAGCCCTGATGCTAGGATTCTAGGTAGGGAGTCAGTTTTTTTTTTTTTCTGGAAAATAGGGCAAAATTCTCTGAAATCTCAATCCTCCAGAAAAGATGAACTATCCTTCATGGAAGTGGAGATTTTCTCTTCTAGGAAAGGAGAACTCCCTTAGGGAAGAAGACAGAAAGAAAGGCCAGACACTTCTGACTTCTAGGAAGGTGGGGGCGGTAAGGACTCCTTTAGCAGAAAGAGATAAGGGAAAAAGCTAGATTCTCCCTTTCAGATTCAAGGACATTCCCCAATTTTACTTTTTGGGGGCTCTGTTACCTCTAAACTATCTCATTAAGAATTGAGAATCCCAAATTTAATTTGTGGGTCTTCTTGTTGCTTACTGTCCTTCAATTTTTTCCTTGTCTACAACATGGACCATAAGCCTTTATTGACCAAAAACTGCCTCACTTTTTTTTTCCTGAGGTAGGGTCTTATTCTAGCCCAGGCTGACCTGCAACTCTGTAGTCCTAAAATGGCCTCACAGTGGACTCACTGTGATCCTCTTATCTCTGTCTACCAAGTGCAGGGATTAAAGGCATACACCACCATGCCTGGATAACTTCCTCACTTCAGTATACATCAAGTTTCTAGGCAGAATTCTATGTGCACCATCTGTGAGGAAGCATGGGCGTCCATGATCATCCAGATGGACTGCATGTTACATGCAGAATCCTGCTGGTCTGTAAGGAAAGGAAAAAAATTTACATGTGCCAGAAAAGAAATCTGGAAATTTCCATAGCAACTGTGACATGTACATTGAATTGTGCCCCCCCTTCTGCCCTATTCATGTGTTAAACCCCAGGATTTGGAGATGGAGCCTTTAAGGACTGATAAAGGCTAAGCAAGGTCATGGGGGTGGCAGAGGTTGATCCAGTAGGATGAGAGTCCTGATGAGACAAGATCTGGTGGCTCACACCTCTCATTCATCACTTAGGAAACAGGAGGAATACTGAAAGTTTAAGGCCAGTCTGGTCTACATGGTGTGTTCTAGGCCAGCCAGGACTACAAAGTAAGACTATAGAGAGGGGTGGGAAGGGGGAAGAGAGAGAAGAGAGAAACAGAGAGAGAGGGAGAGAGAGTTCAGGAAGAGAGGAGAGGAGTGGAAGAAGGGAGGTGGGGAGGAAGGAGGAGAAGGAAGACCAGGAGGAAAGCAGAAGGGAACTTGCTGTCTTCTTGCCACGTGAACACAGCAAGAAGGAGCCAATGAGAGGACCTTCACCAGGATCCAGGCCTGATGGACCCTGATCTTGGACTTTCCAGCCTCTGGAACTGTGGGAAAATAGATTTCTGTTGGCCAAGACACCCAGTCTGTGGCAGTTTTTTTATGGCAGCCTGCACGGACTAAAACACATGTTTCCTAGTATTGATTCATCTACACAACTAGGCAAGGTTTTCACATCTACAATAGAAGCAGTTCATCACATGACGCCAACAGAACCCAATAAATTATAAATCAAAGTAAGTAACAGGTATAATGATCCATACTTTGACAACAGTGGGAGCTACATTGAATTATTCCTTTTTACACAGGGCACAGCAGCATCACAGCCACCCACCTTGTTGCTGTGAGGTGGATGGTGCAGAGATTCAGGTTCAGAGGCGTTGAATGAGTTTTCTTCTAGCTCATAAATGACAAAGTTTCTGCTTCTTGGACCAAGCTGCCTAGACTCAGAGACATAGTAATGATACAGATTCTACCCTTTAATGGCCACATCTACCAAGTAGGAAAAAAAAAAGAAAAGGAAAGAAAAAAAGGGGGATAGGTAATAAAACACTGCAGCCCAAGGAGAAATCAGGAAAATTTAGAAGGAAGGTTTAGTCTTTGTCCTTAATTTACCTGACAGCATTCTCTGAAGTAATGGATGTCTCAGATATGTGTGGGATGCAATATGCCACATTTACAGCAATTACTAGGCAGAAGAAGAATTGGGGAAGGCGTTCGTGGCATCGAGACTTATCAGCTGTCACGGCCATTTGCTCTTGTTCGCCTGAAGCATGCCACTTACAAGCACTTCATTCTCCACTGATGAAAATTGGAGGAATTAAGTTTCTTGGGTGAGCATTCCAGCACAAAGGAAGCCATTTGGCTGGAGCATTTGCAGGCTTAGATTTGATTCTTCAGAAATCAGGATGGTTTGTGAAAACAGAAAACAACAATTACAAGTAGATGCTCAGACTTGTCCGAACTATGTGCCCAAGCTCTTTTTGTGGGCAGGCTGTCTGCACCCATCTTGGCTCTGGGTTAAATGTCAGTCCCCACTAAAGCCCATGTGAGGTCCAGTTGCCATTGTGGGGCGGGGGTAGGGGAGCAGTAAGAATCTACCTCATGGGGATGGGAGCCTGTACACAAGGCTTCCTTTTCACCCTTTCACTCTCCATTACTTTTCCATTTTCTTCTGCAAGATGATGCAGAAGGAACATCTTTACGTGATGCTAGACACTCAGCTGTGGTCTTTCCAGCCCCAAAACTGTAAGAGAGAGGAACTCTCTTCCTGATATGTTGTGGTTAGACTGAATGACTAGGGAGCCCCAGGGAGCCTCCTATCTCCACCCTCTTCAGAGCTGAGGGTATAGACATGCATGGCCATGCCCAGTTTATTTATATATACACACAGAGTTATTTATTTATTAAGTATAAACTTTGTAGGAACAAATCATGTGTTGGTATACCACCATTTCCCTCCTCCCTGCCTCCATTCCGCTGAGGGCCTTCCTCAGTGGGATTACTGATATGCACCATGGGGTTGTGGGCTATGAGGTGGTCAAGCTACAGTTAGTCATTGTGTGTGTGGGGAGGGGCAATGCCTTTGTATATTCCCATCCACCTTGGCTCTTATAATCTATCTGCTGCCCCTCTTCTGTAAAATTCCCTGGGCCATGGTGGGTGTGTTTTAAGTGTACTACAGTGTTGCGCTCTTAGCAGCTTTAGATTTCTGCTTTGGTACATTTTGAGTATCCTCAATGTCTGTCTCCATCACCATGACGCTGGTTGTCAGGCTGGCTGTGGAAGCAACACTCTTGCTCATGTCACTATTTCCTCTGTGGTTTCACCTGGGCCCTTGCTATGTATGGGGATGGTTCATTTCCTGCCAGGGAGTCAGCTAGCATTTCTGGTCTTTTTGTTAGAATTAGGTTGACCTCCATCCTCTCTGCCTTCTAAAAAACAAACAGATTCTCCAATAGAGAGAGAGAGAGAGAGAGAGAGAGAGAGAGAGAGAGAGAGAGAGAGAGAGAGAGAGAGAGAGAGAGAGAGATCAACATAGGTTAAAAGGGATCAGCATTATTGGTTTGGAGCGATTACGACGGGTGTATCCTCTCTTTAGGCCCAAGGTTAGTGGAAGCTTCCCCTTGGAGTCCAAATTCTTGGTCTCCATAGGATTTTAGCTTGGGTTCTAGATATGGGTTCCTTCCCACTGGGCAGATCTTTCAGCCAATCAGAGAGCCCTTGGTTACCCACCTAGGTTGGGTGCCACTATTGCACAGGTGTGCACATCTTGTCATGCTGGTTTCTGTCATATAGCAGTGTCCTCTGATTTCTCCCAACATTTTTGGCCAGTTTTCTCTAGCAGCTCATGTAGTGCTTTCCAGCTTTATGTGGGTTAGCCATCTGGGAACTAGCTTCTTTCCAGATTCCAGCAGGGTCTCTAGATGTTGGGTGCCAGCAGCATGTGATGTCTTCAATAATAGGCTCTTAATTTTTGCCTGGGGCAGGTAATCAAGGACTTTGATAGAAGCCTGTTTTGTTTTGGGGAACTTGTAGGTCTTCCCGATCAACAGCAACTTATTTCTGGCACTGGAAGCTCCAAGCTAGAGACAAATGTTTCAGGGATTAGGTTTCATTCTACTAACTTCAGGGCAGACAATACCCTCATATTCCTTTGGAAGGTTATATCTTTTTACCTGTTGTCCAGGAGGAAGGATTTTATGGTACCAATTCATTTTAGATTTAGTTTTGTGCATATCTCCCCCTTCCATTCACTCCCTCAAAACACTTCCATCCCTATTTTCTGTCCCTCAAGTTGCATGCCAGATGTTCTTGCAGCTGAAGCTGTTCTTGGTTAGGAACCAAAGATGAGGAAGAATATGCAGTTTTTGTCTTTCTGTGCTTGTGTGAGCTCCACACCCAGTTTTTATGTGTTTGCTGAGACTCGGATTTAGGTTCTCATGATATACAGCAAATGTGCTTAACCGCTGTCATAGTCAGCCACACGCTACTGGGATGAATCTTCAAACCAGGCATAGTTTTGGGAGAAAAGGGTTTATTAAAGTAACAGATCCAGGGGAAGTTTAATAATGAAGAAAAAGTCTGGCCTCCTTTTACAGATCTAAACAAAGAGAAAAACTCATCTGGCACACTCCAGCCAGCACACTCCAACTCCAACCAGCAGAACCTCCAGACTTGAGCTCTGGCTGCTCTTTGTATATTTATAGCTGGAATTGACATCTACTTCAGAAATATCTTTGGGCTGGAGCCTATTAGGCCAGGCCAAGATGAAACCTCCTTCAGCCAGGAAGCTGGAAAAAAACTGATAAACAGTTAAATCTATTAGGGACATCCATTCAAGCTACCACAATCCATCCTTGGCCCCCAATAGATTTATAACTATCTATATTATGCTTAGCCCAACTTTAAAGGTCCCACAGTCTATAAACTTTAAGGCTGTTTTAAAGTCCTATTTAAAGAAATATAAGATTATCTTTTAATTTTAATTTCTATAAAATCTAAACAAGTTACAAACTTTTAACATATAATGGCACAGAGTAAACATTTTTAACTGTTATGAGGCGCAACAAGGAAAGACTGGGTCAATGTAAACTCAACAGAAATCAGCAAACATCCAACATCTGCAGTTTAAGTCTCATAGTACAACCAATGACTGACAGTCTTTGGATTTTTAAATTTTGTCCCTCCAACTTGGCTGAGTAGCTGGGAAAACTTTTATCCCGAGCCAACAGCACTCCATGGTGGCCCTTTCACAGTCCTGGTATATCCAAAACATCTTTGGGTCTCCTTTACAAACCACAGTCCCCCTTTTAATGGCTTTACTGGCAAATCAGGGATTTTATGTCCTTTTACATATACCGCCTCTCAGCAGCGGCTTCAGGGACTGTGTGTACTTTATGACCTATTTCATGTATGTATTTTTATGCTTTTAAAAGCAATACCAGGCATGTAGGACACAGCCATTTGCTAACTTAGGGACAAAATAAACCTTGAAGAGCAGGTTCCTTCTGTTCAGTGATTTTCTTTCAAAAGAGCTTGCACAGTCTATCATTCAGTCCTTTCTGGGTGGAAACATCTCAGGCATCTCCATTGTTTTAATGTAAAGCAGTTGGGCCATAATCAAAAGCCAGTCTTTGCCACTTAGTTAAACTTGTTTTGAGGTTTTTAAAACTTTGAATCTTAAATTTTTAGTTTTATATCCATAGCCAAGCACAAAGTCCATTATTTAAATTTAGCCTTTGTCAAACTCTCTGGGCATGGGCAGTAGGATGCATCCAGGAACAGAGCTTTATTAAAGTTTTTTGCATTCTCTCCTTCCACTTAGAAAGTTCACAAGCCAAGCTTCCAAATGTAATTCTCTCTGTACTTAGCATTTCCAAATTCTCACCAGAATAGCCACTGAAACATGTCTTACCGCTCTGGAAGGCATCTTCAGTTGCAAGTACCAAGTCTATGTCCATTCCTCTAGCACACAAGTTCCAGAAGACCAAAATCCGCATGGTCAGATTCATCTCAGCAAAATCACCCCACTCCTGGTACCAAATCTGTTGTAGTCAGCCACACACTGCTGCGATGAATCTCAAACCAGGCACAGTTTTGGGCGGAAAGTATTTATTGAAGTAACAACAGATTCAGGGGAAGTTTAATAATGAAGAAAAAGGTTGGCCCCCTTTCACAGATCCAAGCAGAGAGAAAAACTCATCCAGCACCTCTAGCCAGCACAGTCCAGCTCTAACCAGCAGGACCTCCAGACTTGAGCTGTGGCTGATCTTTGTATATGTATAACTGGAATTTTACATCCACCTCAGAAATATCTTTGGGCTGGAGCCTATTAGGCCAGGCCAAGGTGACACCTTCTGCAGTCAGGAAGCTGGAGAAAAACTGATAAACTCTTGAATCTATTGGGGGACATCTGTTCAAACTACCCCAACCGCTGAGTTATCTCTGCAGCTCCAAGTACATTTTTTAAGACTTAGACTTCTATTTGGCTGTCTTCTTGTCTGGAAAATCATTTTTAAGTGGGCTACAATTCTGCTCTGAAATTTCAAGTTTTGAATGTGCTACTTTAGTTGTGTAGTAGTCCTGTGCCTGTGCAGTTTTAGGGAACATCCTCTGTTTCTGGCGTTTCTACAGGTTGCTGATTAATTAGGTCACCTGTTCTCGTGCCTGGTTGCTCTATGCTTCCTTTGCTTCTGGCTGGGATGATGGCTTAATCTGAGTTCAAGACCTGAGTTCAGTTCCCCTGATGACGAGTTGCTGGAAAGCAGCCTGCCCCAGGCTCAACTTGGCCTCTCTCTTTCCCGAGGTGTAGCCAAGATGAATCTGGGTGGTTCACTACACTCTCCACTTGGGCTTCATCTTCCATTGTCTTTGATGCTATTAAAAATAAGAAGTCCTGTTTCACAAGTTTTTCTTCTAAATTAGCAAATCCTGCTGGGTACCTAGTCTGTGCATCTGGGCTGTGAGCATCTAGAACTTGCTACATTGATATGTTTGCTACATTTCTTGCTACATTGATATGTTTGGAACTTTGAAGAGGTTCCTTTGAAATATCTTACCTAGGGGTTTCCATCTCTTTCTTGGGCAGGTTGGCTGAATTTCCAAGTATCCCAGACTAGAAGTGAAGGTCTTCTTTTCTGGCTTGATACAACAGTGATGGAGTCAAGTTCCCCTTGTTTTAAGAAGATGCTTTTGTTGTGTCATCTGCTCATCTTCCTTTTTTTGGAAAAGAGCAGAAAGGAGTTTGTGTATATGTATTATTTGCAAAGGGCTGCACCGAATAGTCTCCTTACCCTTGAGTAGTGAGGTTTAAAATGATAAAACATGTGATTTTGAAGAAAAGAATAAGAATGATATTTCTTTTTTTTTTTTGAGGTAGGGTCTCACTCTAGCCCAGGTTGATCTGAAATTCACTATTTAGTCCCAGGCTGGTCTCAAATTTATAAGAGTCCTCCTACATCTGCCTCCCAAGTGCTGGGATTAAATGCATTCTCCACCAGGTCCAGCAAGAATGATATTTCTGATCAACATTTTCCACTAATTTTTCTGTTACCATCTTCAAAACATCAGGCTCTAAGCAATTTTCTGTTCTGTCCTTTTCACAGAGGTCACTTTTTTCTGACTCTAGTCCAACTAGTTAGGACATCCCATCCTGTTAAAGAACACAGAACTGGATTGCTAGAAGACCACAGCCATTTATGTGATAGAATTGATTTGTCCACCTTCGTAGACACAGCTCAGGAAATCAGCATGAGAATTGCTATGTGCATGAGGGCAGAGACCAGTCATCTGTTTTCAGGGCAATTTCAGGTGTTCCTCTGAGAGAAGTTTGTATTTTCACACATGAATATATCATTTCAAGGTAACCATGAAGAAAACAAAGTTCTTAGTGTTACACTCTGACTTGAGTATGAACTTAGGAAAATAAAGGTCTGCACTGGTCAGGTAGTGGTTGAAAAGCCTGCTCTTCATTACAGACAATGAGCTTGCAAAGGAAGGCAACTGACCGGGAGAGGGGTTGTTTCATGGATGCTAATGCATTTTAAAATATTTATTTATTTATAGAGAGAGAATATGAATGAGAGAATGAATATGGGCACACCAGGGCCTCCAAATGAACTCCAGATGCATGTGTCACTTTGGGCATCTGGCTTTATGTGGGTACTGGAAAATCAAACTCAAGTTGTTAGGCTTTGCAGGCAAGTGCCTTAACCTCTGAGCCATCTCTCCAGCCCTGGCTGATGCCACCTTTTTTTTTTTTTTAAAGCAGTTTTTCCCTTTCCCATCTTCAGATTTCAAATTCTCATCTCCAAAGCATCAAGTTTCAAAATGATTGTCAAAGGCCACTCAAAGCTCTAATGTGTTAAGGAGCGTTCCAGGCAAAGAGAAAAAGAAATTGAAGATTGTCCCCAAATATACTTTATTTGTTTGAAATTCTATTGGTAGTGAACATAATTCTTTTCAAAAATATTTTATTTATTTATTTGCAAACAGAGATACAGAGAGAGAGAGAGAGAGGGAGAGAGAGAGAGAGAGAGAGAGAGAGAGAGAGAGAGAGAGAGAGAGAGAGAGAGAGAGAGACACTATTGGTGTGCCAGTACCTCTAGTGGCTATAAATGAACTCTAGATGCACATGCCACTATGTGCATGTTGCTTATATGGGTGCTGGGAAATTGAACCTGGGTCCTTAGGCTTTGCAGGCAAGCACCTTAACCACTGAGTAATCTCACTAGCCCGTGAACTCTTATTTGTCATTCTTTATTTGACATTAGCATCCAAAGATGGCTAAATACCGTAGTGAAAAGTTTTGGAGTAAAGGCTTGGGATGCCTGAAATTTCTCTTGATGTGAAATTGATCTCTACAAAGAGGTTAATCTGAGGTGATATCCTTGATCACTAATGAAATTAAAATGATTTGCTGGCTGGAGATATTGCTCGGCAGTTAAGGCGTTTCCCTGCAAAGGCTAAGGACTTGGGTTTGATTCCCCATTACTGATGTAAAGCCAGATGCAAAAGTCGCGCATGCATCTGGAGTTTGTTTGCAGTGGTGACTGGAGGCCCTGATGTGCCAATTCAACCTGACTCTTTTTCTCAAATAAATAAAATATTTTTAGAAAATAGTTTTCTTTCCTTTAAATTGACTTATACCCAGGTACTAGGTAGATAGGTTTAATATGATCATAGACTGGATTAGAATAAAGTTTAAATATTGTATATGTTATGCTTCAATTACCAATGAAATGAAGTATGCTCTCATATTCTTTTCACTAACATGGCCTGAGTGTTTACTATAAAGAAGCAAGGTATGCCTGGTTAATCAGGAAGCAGAATGAACTTTATGACTGCATCTTTTGTATTGTTTTTTTGGTGTGTGGTTTGTGCATGTATGGAAGTGTGTGGGATGTGTCCAGATGGGTGCTGTTTGTGTGTGCACATGTATGCACATGTATGCACATGCACGCAGAGGCCCGAAAAAGTATGTTGTCTCTTCCCTCTATTGCTTTTCCACCTCATTTCCTGGAGACAGGGACTCTCCGCTAACCTGGACTTTGTCAGTTTTTGGTTAGCTCACTGACCAGTGAACCTCAGCAATTCTTCTTTCTCAGGGTTACAGGCATATGTGACCACGTTGGCTTGTTTTTCTTTTTCTTTTTTTTTTTTAAGGTAGGGTTTCACTCTTGCCTAGGCTGACCTGGAATTCACTACATAGTCTCAGGCCGGCCTTGAACTCACAGCGATCCTCCTGGCTCTGCCTCTTGAGTGCTGGGATTAGAGGCATGTGCCACCACACCCAGCTTGGCTGAGGATCAAACTCAGGTCCTCATGCTTGTGCCACAAGTGCTCTTGCCCACTGAACCATGTCCCCAGACTCCAGGACTCTATCTTTACTTGGGAAATTTTATGATGTCCCTTTCAAATCCATTAAATCCATTTCTTATCTACTGTGGGTCATAGATACAAAAGCATCTGGTTGCTTAGCAACTGGATCGTATATGATAGAAATTCCGGAAAGAACAACTAAATGTAAATTCCTTTGAAATTGAAAGCTACCTTGCATAGCATGAATCTCTTGCTTTGAAAAGTAGATATAAACAGACCCGAGGAAAGAACTGCGGTGAAACACTGTCTCATAAGTAGATAGAAATCGTCTTAATACTATTTAAATAAATGCTTTCTAATTTAGAAAATTTGGTCATTAAAAATTGAAATGATTGTGTTTAAGAATAAGAAGTTGGCACTGTCTTTTAAGACGCCCATCTCTAATGGGTTCATTACCCGCCTCTTTTCTCTAGTCACTGTATTGTCCTAGCAGATCCCCAAACCAGGTGCAGAGTGACTCGTGCACTTTGCTTCCTTCTGGCTTTCTTACAGAGAGGTGTTTTGTTTCTTTGTTTTTGTGTTCCTTTATCAGGCTTGTGCTTCTGAGACACAGTTAACTAATAGTAGGAACATTAGTTGTAACTTGAAAGGCATCATAGTTGGAATTAACTTTTTAAATGTCTTATCAGTTCTGTACTATAAAGTGATTTTTTCCTCCTTCTGCTTGCCATTTTCTACCCTTGAGATGTGTTCTTTGTCCTTGGATGGACCAGCAGTAATAGATGCCTCTGCAGGCAGAGATGAGAGTCTACCAGAGTGGGGGTCTGCAGGCCCAGGGATGTCCGGTCCTTTGAGTAAGAGATGGTGGGATGAAGCGCCTTCTGTAAATATTTTGTTTTGAAAGTATTCTTAATTTCTATTGCTTGATTCTTTTTTCTCCCATTCACCATCAAACATCCAGGGTATGTGACTTTCCAAATCCCCTCTGTCCCCAGAATTAGCCCTCTCCCCAAGACTGCCCTCCTGGCTGCTGCAAACCCAGCAGTCCTTCCTTTCATTTCCTCAGAGGCCAAGGATTAGATCATTCTCCTTATTGTGGGAGCCTCTTTCTGGGGGTCACTTCCATCTGGCCCACCTCCAGGTCTCTACTCTGGAGAAGTTTCTGGAGTTTTCTGGTACCCAGTTCATCCATGTGAATTAAATGTAATTTAAAGCATACATCATCTCCTGCTTGTTTTGAGAGCAGGACTGGCTTCAAAGACACACTTTTGTGCAGATGCACAGGGCTCCATCCTCAGTAGGGCCTGGTGTTTGCTGTTTAGTGCTCTGCAGTCCTTATCCTGAAGTTCTTTAATAATTCGATCTTAGATTTTATGTTTTGCAAGTGAAGTCTCGAGAGACTCTTGAGCGTGAGAGCTTGTGCCATGACCTTCCTTGAGCCTTGGCTCCCACATGGTCTTGGATTCCCATCCCCTGAAGCCCTCTCTCCTTCTCCCTTGAGTAAAGTCACAGCCACTTGACCCTGATGTGTCTTTCCATCACCGCAATCCTCAGGCAGAGACCTGTGGGACATCCTAGGCCTCCACATCTCACAGGGGTCTGGAAGCATGTCAGGGAGAGGTTTGAGTCCCCAGTTGGTGGTGTCACAGTGCATCCAGTGGGTTCTTGTCCACTCCAGACACAGAAGTTGCAGTGCCTTAGAAAGAATGCCTTCTCTGCGCCCAGCAGGGGCCTGTCATTTTCATTTGGGGCTGTAGGCCCTGGCTCTGCACTGATGGGTAGTACTGTTGTTTCATTCATCTGCCTGGCAGGTTCAGATTTAGGTAGCTATCATGGCCTCACAGGAAAGTAGAAGTTCCTTATTTCTCATAATTTGATTGACTGAATTTTTTTACAACTATAAAAGAAATTCATTTTTTTGCGACAAAATAAATGACATACATATGTTCAAAGCAAAAAAATCAACATCCTGCTTAAGCTTGTACCACATACAGCAATAGTCATTTTATCTTTGTTTTATTTTATTTATTTGCAGAGAGAGAGAGAGAGAGAGAGAGAGAGAGAGAGAGAGAGAGAGAGAGAGAGAGAGAGAATGGGCATGTCAAGGATGTCAGGGCCTTTTGCCACTACAAAGGAATTCCAGATCCATACACCGCTTTGTGCATCTGGCTTTATGTGGGTCCTGGGAAATCAAATCCAGGTCAGTAGGCTTTGCAAGCAGGTGTCTTGAATTACTGAGCCATCCTTCCAGCTCTCATTCTATCTCTCTTTAAGGTCATCTTTTCTTTCTTGATTAAAGTTTATAGCTTTTTACTTTTTATTCAAGTAGTTCATGTATTTCAACAAAATTTACTTAGTTAAGCCTAAAAGTTTGTCTTTGTAAGCAAGGTTTTCTTCTATTCTTTTTTCATTTTCCATCTGTTCCTTTCTTCTCCTTTTGAGTTACCGTTTTTTTCCATTTTAGTAACCTAGATCTATTTCTTTCCCATGTTTTCCTCGTGCGTTATGATAGATTTTTAAATTTGATCTTCTAGATTTGGACTTTACAAATTTGGGATCTTTGGCCAAGTTCGTCCTTTGCCTGCTTCTATAAATAAAATTTTATTGGAAACCAGCCAATCCCATCTATATACATGTTATCTGTTGGCTGTTTTCTTGTTCTAATACTAGCACATTTGAAGAGGTTCAACAGAGACCATGTGGCCACAAAGTAAATAAGTGTTTACTGACTAGATCTTGACAGAAACAGTTTGTGCTGGGTGGCACATGTCTTTAATTCTAGCACTCGAAAGACAGAAGCAAGAGGATCACCAGGAGTTCATGTCCACCCTGAGATTACATAGTCAATTCCAGGTCAGCCTAGGTTAGAGAGAGAGAGCCTGCCTCATAAAACCAAAAACGAAAACGAAAACTAAAAGTTTGCCAGTCCCTCATGAGGGGTCCTTGATTTAGCCTTATGAGTGAATTTTCTCTTTGTTATGTTATTGAATTTTAATTTTTAAAAAAAATCAAGTTCAAAAAAATTTTTTTTTAAATTTTATTTATTTACTTATATTTTATTTTAATTTTTCCCTGAGTGTAGTACATCATGCTTTTAATCTTAGTACTCAGGAGGTAGAGGCAGGAAGATCAGTAGTTTTAGACCAGACTGGTGTGCATGAGACCTCATCTCAAAATCAAAAACAAGTTTTCTTGTAAATTTTAATACTATCACTTTGAGAATGTGCATTCCTTTGTTCTCTGTGTTCGTTGAAGTTCCTGTTGTCAATGAGACCTCTCTGACATTAGTCTGTACTTTCATGGGGAAGAAAGTGTCTTTTGCACAGATTGCAGGATGATTTGACTTTTTAAACCAGTCTCTATATAGCTGGATATCTGCAACACCAATTCCATTGGTCGAGGTGGCGGGAACTCTCGTGCAGTTGGTAAGGCGGAAGACTTGGCAATTGCCTGGGACATCATCCCTGGTCAAAAAGAGAAAGGGGGCTGGAAAATGGCTTCGTAGTAGTTAAAGGTGATTGTTTGCAAAGTCTTCTGTTGTCCCTAATTTAATCCCCCAACACCCGTGTAAAGCCTGATACAAAACTTGGCACAAGCATCTGGTGTTCATAGTGGCAAGAGACCCTGGCATGTGTGCATGGGTGTGCACACACACGTGCACATAAATAAGTAATATTTTTAAAGGAGGAAGAAAGATGTGCACTCCAATGCTGATCAAAGAGGACTTTGACAGGCAGAACCCAGAACAGAAAAGATGAGCAAAAAGCAGTAACAAGATGATAGATTTTTAAATCTGACCACATCAGTAATCACACTGAGTGCAAATTCTCTAAGTATTTCAATTAAAAGGTGGAGATGGGTGCTGAGGAGATGGTTCAGTTGGTGAAGGACACCATCGATGAGGACCTGACTCTGAATCTCCAGCACCCAAGGGGCACAGAGGGGTGCCTGTAATTCCAGCACTGGGCAGGTGGAAACAAGGGATCTCTGAGGCTTGTTGACCAGCTAGACTAACCTAATTAATGAGTTTCACATGCAGTGAGAGACCCAGCCTTAATAAAGAAGGTGGATAGTGATTGGACAGCCACCATTGATCTCTGGACTCCACATGCATGTTTGCACATGTGCGTGTGCACCTGCACACATACAAACAGGTATATACACACAATGCACAGATATAGGTGCAAATATGGTGACGATTATCGGATAGGATAATAAGCAATATCAATCTATATGCTCTCAATAAACAAATGCCTTAAATAAAAAGATACAAATAGGTTAAAAGTAAAAGTATAAAAACCATGTGTACTATGTTAACTAGTAAAAAGAAATTTGAGGGGTTGGAGAGATGGTTGGTTCAGAGGTTAAGGCACCTGCCTGCAAAGCCTAATGACTCAGGTTCAGTTCCCCAGTACCCACATAAAGCCAGATGCACAAAGTTGTGCAAGCATCTAAAGTTCCTTTCCAGTGGCTAGAGGCCTTGGTGTGCCCACTTTGCTCTATCTCCTCTTTCTTTCTCTTTGCTTCCAAATAAGTAAATAAATAAAAAAGAAATTTGAAGTGACTATATTACATATCAAACACAATTCCTTTAGGATTAAGAATATTAGTGGTTATAAGAGGCCAGTGACTCAAGAGAATATAATACTATATAATGATGCACCTGACAATAGGGTGTCATTATATATCAGTTCAAGATGGATGGAGCTGAAAGAAGAAATAAATGAATCTACACTGACAGCAAGAGACCCTCTTGCTGAGCATGCAGAGTACCCTTTTATTAATAATGATGTGAACAAGAATATTCCAGACAAAAGATGCAAAAGCCTTGCTGTCAGACAGAGTGTTGGAAGAACTCAAAGTGGGCCAATGAGTCTGGAGCAGGGCAAGCTGATAGAGCAGGTCTGTGGTCAAGCAGGGCAAGCAGTAAGACCAAATCAGACCTTGTGGAAGGTAAGAAGTTCAGGGTTGAGGAGCAAAGCAACATTTGCTCTATATTGTAACTTTGATTCAATACTGAATCATTGGGTGGTACTTAGAATCTCTCCACAGCCTATAAATGAAAACAATAGGTGTTTAGAGCCTCACACACTAAAGAACCTGGCAAGATATCATTAAAAGTTGGTGCGTTTTCTCCCATATTGTCTTTCAAACCTGTCCTATCAGGTCTTTCTTTGACATCTCTAGATGCATCGCAGAGATCTCCCATAGCTTCATGAGTTTTGTTTGCAGTTCAGCCCTGTCTTCTCTATCAGGTTCAGGGCTTCTATACACAACTTCTGCTCTGGACTTCCCCCTGACTTCCAAAGACTGCATGGGCTTTTGTCTCAGCGCCCCTTGTTCTGCACACTCCTATACAAGCTTTGTGTTCTTTGGGATCTGGGTTGGGGAGTCAAAAAGGGGGGAAAAGCAGGTAGGTGGGTGAGTGAATGGATACTAAGATCATTGAGTCTCTTTTAACTACTGAATAGTTTTGCTCATCAAGTAAGGGTGTTGTCTATCCACCACCCATACACACCTGCACACACACACACACACACACACACACACACACACACACACACACACACACACATTTCCATTACTCAACTGGGGAGTGTGTTCTGTGGCTGAACTCTTCCTACCTTTCCTCATCCTGGATCCTGCTTGTAAGCATACAACTGTGGCCTCTTTCTGCTGGCATCACCTTATTCCAGTGGCAGAAAGCCTTCCTGGGTGGAGCTCCTTTAAGGTCCATCATCTGCCACCTTGACTTTGTACACTTGGCGCACAGGACATGTTCAAATTCTTTGCCCCACTACCATTGGAATTGCCGGTTTCTCCATTATCATCTTTTTAAAAAATAATAAAAATAAAAGAATATATTATTTATGTATTTATGAGAGAGAGAGAGAGAGAGAGAGAGAGAGAGAAAGTATGGGTGCACCAGAGCCTCTTGCCTGTGTAAATGAATTCTCAACGCCAACACATGTGCCACTGTGCTTTACAGGGTCCTGGGGATTGAACCTGAGCCCCCAGGATTTGTAAGCCAGCATCATTAAGCTCGGAGCCATCTGCCAGCCCTCCTTGTCCACTTGTCCTCACCCTTAAAAGAAGCTCCAGAAAGCCCTTATCTCTGTCTTGGAAGCCCTCTTCACTCTCCTGAGAACTGTCCTCCACCTTCTGATGGAAGTTTCATTCTGCAGCTCAGCAAGGTTTCAGCCTAGATGGAAATGCCAGCTCTGCTGCTGCCATGGACATCTACTCTTTCAGGGGGAGGACTCCTGCTCCCCCTACTCAGAGGGAGTAGGTCCTGGCTCCATCCCTCCTTTAAAAAAGAGGAGCCCCACAGCAATTGCTACTAAGCTGATAAACAGTGCTTCTCATCTACCCAGAACCTCCCAGGCCTGAGTTGGAGAGAGGAGTCTGAGCATTGACAATTTCCCGCATTTTGGCTCAATAGAAAAATATTTATAGAAATCAGCTCATCAGTTTACCTTCTGGTTTGATAAGGCAGAGGCCTTTTTCCCGTAAGAAGCATTTTGACAAGTAACATTTAAAAATTAGCCACCACGTATGCACATACTTCTGGAATATTTATAAATAAAATTTAAAGGTCTGATTAGGTAATGGGAAGAACATCTATAGATATCAGTTTTGAAGAAATTGAAAATTAATTTCACTACAAAAGTAAATATAACCTAAGGCTTTTTATTGATTTTTTAAAGGTTGATTTAAGTAATGGTTGGGTCATTTTCCCAAAGTACTCTGTTCTGTTATTAGAAAAATGATTAA
The DNA here is from genome assembly GCA_004024765.1 of Zapus hudsonius. Taxonomy (NCBI): domain Eukaryota; kingdom Metazoa; phylum Chordata; class Mammalia; order Rodentia; family Dipodidae; genus Zapus; species Zapus hudsonius. The sequence continues at coordinate 59,595 of PVHP010002866.1, read as the reverse complement.
TAAAAGCATGACTATTCTAATAGTCACTGAAGATAGAGAAACAAATTAGAACTATTGATCAAAACCACCTTTCAATTCTGTGGGGTTACACAGAGACCATCACATAAAACCTGTTTCAAAGCTATTTGTATCATATTGCTTTTTAATGTCCAGAAATCAAAATAATAACCTTTCAATAATACATTTAGAAAAAGTCAGGTTGTTTAAAAAATGTCAAAAGCCATTCTGTTAGATTCTAACAGAATTCTCCCATATAAATAATGAAACCAGTGTGCAGTTCTTCCTAAAGGGACGCAAGGAATGGTGAAATCACACAGAATATCAACTCCATGGAGAGGGCAAGCCTCCAGGAAGGTACAGCTCTAGCCCCTAGGCACTACATGAAGCCCAAGCCTTTTGGAGTGGAAGGATTGCTTAATATTTCTCTTTAATGTAGACTAAAAAGTAATGTCAACCAAGATGGAATTAGGCATTGATTGAGAACACTTCTAGATTGGCAAGTCTCTGGGAGCTGCACTAATTTCTCCACATTTTGATTTCAGTGGCACCATTTTGATTCTGGTTAATGGCTGGCATTTTATGAAACAAATTTGCAATGCACAGCTGTTAACCAGAATACCAGTGCCCTCCCAGCCACCAGCAGGATCTAGAGGTCTCTCCATTCATTGCCCAACACTCTTCCTGCCACAGGGCATCTGTCCCCATTGCCAGCCACACCAGGACTTGTGACATGTTAGCTGGCAGATGTCTAAGAGGATTACATAATGTCCAATCAGAAGAAAGTCTGTTTTGCGTCCTTCTGAGTGCAGACCTTGGACAAGGCCCTGCTCCTGAAATTTTGGCTATGCTTTCAGCAGCAATGGGGGACTTTCCAAGACACAAAGAGTTCACAGGGACACTATAGTCATCCTGTGGGCCATTGGAGGAACATCTCTGGATTGATTGTAGACAGCCTCCTGTTTTCTGCTTCTCTCCTCTGTAGCTATGTTTGAGGTTACATTTTATTTTACATGGAAAGAAAAACCTTTTTCCATGAGAATTCTAAGCTTTTAAAATGTAGTAGGATATACAAGTATTTACTCATTTTCTAAAGTATAAATAGTAACACTATACTTCATGTCTGTATGGTGACCAGTGGCAGTGAGAAATCCCACTTATGGGAATGGGTTAATCAGAGAGTGTGGGGAGAGAAAAAGGTCAAAAAAGTAGAGAATGGAGATGTTGTAGTCAGCCACACGCCACAGGGATGAGTCTCCAAACCAGGCATAATTTGGGGAGGAAAGTATTTATTGAAATAACAGATCCAGGGGAAGTTTCAAAAAATGAAGGAAAAGGCTGGCCCCCTTTTACAGATCCAAGCAGAGAGACAGAGTCAGCACCAGCAGCCAGGGGAGGAAGGAAGAGAACTTCCCTTCCCCTCAAGCTTCCTTATATCTATTCCCTTTGGAAAGCCCACCCACTCATGGGGAGGGGCTCACTCTGGAGAAGGGACTTCCTCCCTTCTCCAAAATCCCAAAAAAGATTTTGTCAATCCTTTCTGCAGGCAAGCTCAGAGACCCACCCAAGATTACTGTGGATTATTACACAGGTCAAGTTGACAATAAATTTAACCATCACAGGAGAGAAACTAGAAGACAGGATGCAGAGCTCACAGAGAAAATAGGATACAGAAGTCTCTGTGTGGTTTTAAAGCATGTTCTTTACTTGGAGAGGCCCCTTGATTTGATTGTCCACAATCTTTCTTTGTAGCTCGTAAGCATAGTCAGTATTGTTTGCAGGATGTCATTCAGAGAGGAAAACAAGTCCCCCTCCCGCTTGGTGCCACTACTGAGATGTTGAAGAACGAATTTATGCTGCAGACATGATTTTTATCTAACCTATGATCATATGAGAGTGGGAATCCCAGGGTTGATTGTATATACTTTACACAGAAATTGATTTCTGTACTTCATACCTACACGTGACTGTCAGGTGTGTATATCACAGGTCTTCCCAATATTTGAGAACAACATAAATTTGATTCTATTTAATTTAGTATCTGGATTATCTTTCTAATTGCATATATGAAAGTGGTTGTACACCGTTTTATTGTATTTGATGTACCCTAGAGCTCATCATGGGTTCTGCCTAGAAGAACACCTGGTCTTGGTGGGGTTCACTTTATTTCTTTCCCAAAGTCTTCTCTGGGATCCTCATGACCTGAAAACTTGCTTTGCTCAGAAGTGGGGGCCTGTGCTTTCTACTTAGACACAGCTAACTGATTTTTCAAGGCCAAGGGCACATTGGTTTACATTGCTTTTGATGTATGCTAAAAACCTCAACTGATGACTCCTCTCTCTCTGTCTCTCTCTGTCTCTCTGTCTCTGTCTCTGTCTCTCTCTCTCTCTCTGGTACCATAGTTACTTTTAGTAAAAAAGACCCTCCTGGACACTAATTGCCACTTTATAGAAGTTGGCACAGTTGACAGGTGCCTTGGATACAGTGTTGCAAGGTTTTGCCAAAATAAAAGCATGATGGAGAAGACAGAGTGATCAGTGGATCCCACTGAGGTCTCCACAGAAAATATCTGAGTGATTAGCAGCCATAAAATTAGTAGGGTTGAAGATTCAGAGATCATCTGAGGAAAGGTTTTGTCTTTAATGGATTCATTAATGCCTCTTACACAAACATGAGGACCTGAGGGGGCTTGAGCCAGCTGCATTTGATTCCCCCACATCCATGTAAATAGCTGAGCATGGCCATGAGCGGGTCTGTAACCCCAGTCCTGTGGGGAGCAGAGACTGGAGAATTGCTGGAGCTCCCAAAACTACCAAAGCTCCAGAGTCAGTGAGAGACTCTGCCTCAAGGAAACAAGCAGATGAGCATCCAGTGTTTTCTGGCTCCTGTGCATGAGGACAGGGCACTGCTTCTGCACACATGTGCATGCGCACACACACCATATCACACACTACTAACACATTCAGATTGATCTGAAATTGAATTCAAGTGCTAATCTTGCAGTTGATTAAATGACATATTCTAATATCTCACTGTGCTTTCTTGGAACATAGGCAAGTAAATCAAAAACTCTGCTTCTTGGATCATATTTAAGTGAATAATTTTTTTTACCTTTTAGTACTTAGAGCTTTGTGTTTGGGGTTTTTCTGATGTTCAGTTATAGATTCTGGTAAATAATTTTTCACCGAGAACAAATTGAAATTTTCTCTGCTGAAAGACTGAATTACAGGAACTCATCATCCTGCTTCCCTCTTCACCCATCAACAGAAGATGATTGGAAAATATGTTGATTAGCTTCTGTGATTTGATTTATTAAAGGTGAAAGGTTTCATCAGATCATTGCTAAAGTCTTCAAATTAGTCTGAGTAACTGGTATTTGATACTTTGTAAAAATAACCAGATAACTAATTTCCTGATGAAAATTATTATTAATTTATTTGTTATTTTTATGGCAGCTTTATTGGGATATTCTTCACCTAGCTTTACCATTCATTCATTGAAATTGCAATGTTTGATGGTTTTTAGTACATTCTCAGAGTTTAACCATCATCACCGCCTATGGTTATTACCACCATTTTACTGCCCCAGAAAAACACAAATCTCTTTTCTGCCCTTCTTACTTCTTTATTCTGGACATTCTATACATTTTTACACAAATGGACTCAGATAAGATGATGCCTTTTTTTTTTTCAAGGTAGGGTCTCGCTCTAGCCCAGGCTGACCTGGAATTCACTATGTAGTCTCAGGATGGCCTCGAACTCATGGTGATCCTCCTACCTCTGCCTCCCCAGTGCTGGGATTAAAGGTGTGCACCACCACGCCCGGCAGGATGTTGCTCTTATGGTGTGTGTCTAGCTTCTTTCTTGTCACTTTATTTTCAAGTTTTCTTTCTGTTGTACTGTGTCAGTATGTCATCATTCCTTCTTACTGCTGAATTAGTCTTTTGCATGGACATGCCACATTTTATTTGTCCTCCTGTCAATTGATGGGCATTTGGGACATTTCTCTATTTTGAATTATGAATGTTACTATGATCATTCATGTTTAAGCTTATGTGGACTTATGTTTTCATTTCTCTTGGGAATACATCTAGAAATAGAATCTCTGTGTGTGTTTAACTGTTTGAAGAATTTTTGGACCATTTTGCAAAGCAACTGTCCCATTTTACATTTCTACTGACAATATCTTAGAGTTCTAAGATCTCCACACTTTGGGTAACACCAGTTATTAGGGGCAGCTTTGAGAGTGAGTGTGAGCACATAATAATTCTATGAAACATGAATGCGCTGAGCTAACCATCTCGCTTGCATCCTGTGGAATGCTGAGGAATGGAGCCTTCGCAGGGTAGCCAATGAGAGGCATCTGGAGGAACAGTGGAGCTAAATGCCAGGAAGTAGTGGCAGATGGATACATTAAAAAAAGAAGACTTTCTAAGTTTATCATAATAGCCAGTGGGCATTTATTACTGCTTATAAGGGTGAAACACATTTCTTTATAAACATGTTTTAAGTTTTTATTTGCACATGTATGTGTTTGAGTGGATGGGTGGGCCAACGTCTTTTGCCACTGCAAACTCCCGTTCCATGGACGACTTTGTGTGTGGCTTTACATGTGTGCTAGAGCAGGGTTGGCAAGAAAGCACCTTTAATTACTGAGCAATCTCCCAGCCCCTATTTTAAAAATATTTTATATTACATGAGAATTGTATGAAATTATAGGTTTCATTAAGGCATTTTCATACATGTATAAGTGTACATTGGTCATAGTTATCTTCTATTATCCTATCTTTTTTTATTGTCCATAATGAGTTACATTATTTAATGGGCAAACAATGAGTTGTTATCCCCAGTTCCCCAATGGCCCTCTTCCCATCCCCAATCATCTTATTACTCCTCTCTCTCCCCAATGTTCCCCTTCTTTTTCCCAGCAATCCCTTCTACTCTCATGTCTTTTTACTCTAGATTCCATAGATAGAGAGAAAACATAGATACTTGTCATTCTGAGCTTGGCTCATTTCACTTAACATGATGATCCATCCATTTTCCTACAAGCAACATGATTTCCTTCTTTCTTATGGGAGAATAGTGCATATATACATACTTTTTTTCTTTATTCATTTATCTACTGATAGGGATCTAGGCTGATTTCACAACTTGGCTATTGTGAACTGTGCCATGGTAAACATAGGCTTCAGGTTTCTCTGTCATATATTTATTTTGGTTTCTTTGGATATAGATCCAGGACTGGCATAGCTTGATCATGTGGCAGATTTATTTTTAGGGTTTTTTTTTTGAAATCTCCATACTGATTTCCACTCTAATTGGACTAATTTACATTCTTCCTTACTGTGTTTCTGGGTTCTTCTTTCTCCACTCCTGGCCAGCATTTGTTATTCTTTGTGTTTTTATTTTTTTGATGGTAGCCATTCTATAATTTTGATTTTTCCTGTCCTGATGGCTAAAAATGTTGACAATTTGTAAAAGTATTTATTGGCCTCTATATTTCTTCTTTTGAAAAGTGTCTCTTCCGTTTATTTTTTTCATTTATTGATTAGATTGGTTATGGTATATAATTTTTTACTTCTTTACACACACGAGATATTAACCTTCTGTGAAATGAATAGCTGCAAAGATTTTATCCTATTATGTAAGCTATTCCTTTACTCTGTTATTTCCCTTGCTGTGCAGAAGTCTTATAATTTAATGTACTTTGTACATCCAGCTTTCCATAGGTCCTAGGGAATCAAACCCAGGCTGCCAGGCTTTACAAGCAAGCACACTGAACTGACTGATCCATCTCTCTAGCCCCAAGCTATGGCCTTTTGCTCATGTCTCAGAGGTTTTGGATGTTGTGGTGTTGTTTGTAGCATTTCCTCAAACTTGTCTGCCATGCCTGTTATTCCTTCTTCAGATAGAGTTCATTTCCGTCTACGTGGCACGATTTTTTTCCCCTTGACATCAAGTTTCCAGGGTAGAACCATCTTAACATAGGTTCCTCCTAAATGCAATGCCCAGATACATGAGACATGAGGAATGACAATCTTGTCCCCTTTCCATTTCTGATCTGCAGCATCAGAGAACTCATGGTCCTCACCCAAACCCCTCGCCAGATGTGAGCCTTGTGAAAACTGTGGGCTTTTTCTGTGGGTACGACTATCTTTTTTTTTTTTTTTCAACCTGGCCTTCCTGGCTTAGTCTTTGGTTGTGGCTGCTGATGTCTCACTCCTCACTGGGGGGCTGGAACACATAAGAAAAAGTTAAAAACAAATTAAAGTACTGTCTCCACCCCGGTTGTCATGCTGCCAAGAGTGAATTCTTACTACCTCTTCCAGCTCACACCTTCCTTCCATGTCTTCTTTGGTGTGGTACTCCTGGGGGGGGGAGCAAAAAAGTCAGAGAACATTTCCCTTCCCTTTTCTATGCATTGCTGGTCAAGCAGTCAGTCTAGGTCCAGAGCTGGTTTGAATGACTTCCAACTTGCTTGCTTAATTCAAAGGAGCACCAAGCTGAAGTTCCCCCAGCTAGAGTATCCTCCAGACAGATTAACTCTCTGTGCCCTCCGGAGTGGGCTGTCATGGAACTTCACTTTGTTTGCCTGGATCTCAGACATGCTATGTGGGCAGGGCAGGGCAGGCATACATACATATACATATGTGGTCGTTTTGAGTAAATGTTCCCCAATAGAATTTATTATAATTGTGTTTGCTAAATTGTTAATTGTCTCCAGGCTTCTGGCTGGAGGAAGTGTCACTTTGACCTAGCCTCCTGGGGACTGGCCCTTTCTAAATTGGACGAAAAATACTAGGGATAGATATGCAAAAGAAAAGCCAGAACCCCAGGTCTGGCAGTTCTGCATTTTGTAAATTACAGTGTGACAGTGTGTGTGTGTTTGCTTGCTTGCTTGCTTCTGGAGGTGCTGACTCTCTCTCTCAGCTTGCTTCTGTAAAGGGGGCCAGCCTTTTTCCTTAACTTCCCCTGGATCTGTTAGTTTCAATAAATACTTTCCTCTCCCAAATTGTGCCTGGTTTGGAGATTCATCCCAGGGACATGTGGCTGACTACGAATATATATATATACATTTGTTGCCCTGCCCTATAACCTATATATTCTCCCTACTGGGTGTAGGGAGAATAGCATTTCCATGGTTTCCATGACTGTGGTTTTCCAAGGTCCAGTCCCTACATAAAATTGCATGTACCTTCATAGTCCCCAGCCCTCTTAGGCAAGCTACCAGTCTTAAAGGAAAGCAAACTACAGGCCATTTGGTGTCTCCAATCCACATGCTACTGCGGAGATTTCCCAATGAGCTGGCTTCAGTGACATTCTTCAGAACACAAGGTAGATATGGTAGATATGAAAAAGCAAAGCAGCAAGTTTGAGGGTGCCCTTTTCAAGATGGCTTCCCTTTGTAGTGCCCTGCTTTTATGTTGAGAAATGCACCAGTTTTTCACGTACCAGTTAGCTCCACATTTCCCAGATCAGCTAAGCTCTGAGTGCTTTTATGAGCTGTGTCTGTTTCTGTGATATTTTTCCCCACTAAATCTCTTCTTTCTGTTATTTCTCCTCTCTGCTCTGCCTACTGGGCCATTGTCTCATCTGTGTGCTCATTCCTCTGTCTTGCCCTCTCTTCTGGTAATCGGCATCTCTGGGTCTCTAAGCCTCTGAGTATTGAACTTCAGTGTGTTCATTCCAACCACCTCACTAAGAGGCAGTTTTCTGGTTATTTTGATCCCAGAAAACCACTGAGAAGCTAGAAGGTACTGCTTGCTTCTTATCTTTCATTTTCATACATTTATTTAAAAAGAAGTCACATCCTTTCAAATCATTTTACAATGATGTTATCACCCTTAATAAGAAGGTGCAGCCACACATGAGATATGCTATTCCAGTGAAATAACTTTGCTCAGGTAAATCATAGCCATTTTTTTCCAGGTACAGATCTGGAACAGGTAGTCCAGTCAGAACTTGACTACATTCATTGTTATTTGTTCCCTGGGACAACCTTTGACACTCAAGTGCACCTGTCTCTTAGGACAATCCCGGGTGCATATATAAGTCACTGGCCTTTCAGGTTTTGCAAATATTTCTCATCTTTTTCCTAGTTTATATTTTTAGTTGATTATGTTTTGAAGGCATGAGAACTGACTCATTTGGCATTATCTGCCTGCATATGGATTGGTTAGGTTTTGCCACTGAGAATAACCATACTATCAGCTGAGTAGAAACCAAGACACCACAATCAGCAGGGTTGGCACGTGGAATGCTTGCTGGGCTTCATACTACCTAGACAAGTATCTTTTCCAGACTCAGGGATCTGCTCTGTTGGCCTTGGTCTATGGTGAATACTATATCTAAATATCTAGTTTTCTAGCTTGCTGCTTGAAAGCTCAGACATGATTTTTTTATTCATCAATATCTTAACTAGAACACTTTCTGGGCTCCTTCCAATGTTTTTTATTTGTTTTGATTTACCTAATCTTACATTTTTAACAAAAAGATTGTCAGCCACCTTCAACAACATATATTCAATGATGTTCTTTAGGCATTATTTGGCAAGTTGGGGTTTAAATAATTTTTCATATCTCCTACACATAAAATATATTTGCCATTTCTCCCCAGCAATGCAGGTTTCTTGAAATCTCATGATTTGTTTTAGTTATCTGGCCTTGCTCAAGGTACCTTCCCTCTACCTCTTCAACATCTGGGGTTATCATATTTATTTATCATGCTAAAGACCTGCAAGAATTTTTATGTGCTCTTCCAGAATTTAATTAGAAAAGGTGGAGTGCTATCATTTCATATCCACAGGGAAATGGCCTCAAGTGTATAATACTGGCTTTTCTGAGTCATCTAGGTTGCCCTTGAGAAGGTGTGTGGGAGCAAAGTGCTCCCCTTATTCCCCATCCCTTCTAAGGAACAGGTGAGAGTGAAGGGGAAGTGCTGAGGTCCTGCGTCCTTTTGGAGAGCTCAGCCCAAACTCTGTGTGACTATCCTGCTCAGGAAGTAGGGCCTGCTGATCCTCCTGTCCTGGGTGGACTCCGTGGAGCAGGGTCATCCTGGAGGCAGAGGGGTAGTACAGTTAATCTTCACTTTTTTTGTAATTCTATATTTGAGGACTTACCTACTCACCAAAATTTCTTTGTAACTCCAGTATCAATACTTGCTGTATTTTCTGGTCTTTGTGGGCAGAGAAGTGACAAATCTGAGTTACCTGATGTGATGCTCTCAGCTGAGGTTGCCCAAGGGGGCTGCCCTGCTCCTGTGCCAGCTCTCCCATTGCACCTCGTGTCCTTGCTCTCGATTGAGCGCTGTGCTCTTCACACACTTGTCACACACGCCATGCTCTTCACACACAATGACGTCACCAGGAGAAGTACAAGTACATTGTCACATTCTAACTTAGATGAAGTGCTAAAGCAGCTCATTGCTCCTAAGTGCAAAATGGCCATGATGGGTCTTATGGAGACAATACATGTATTAGATAAACTTTATTGAGGAGTGAGTTATAGTGCTGTTGGCTATGAGTTCAGTGTTAGTACAGGAGCAATATATATTCTGCGACATTCTTTAAACAGAAACTAGAATAAAACAAAGTTAACGTATTGATTGGTTGAGAAGTGTGACCAGAGGCTGTCAAGAACCTAAGCCTGCATTGTTCCCAGGAGCAGTGACTCAGATTTATTAACTCAGCATTTGAAGTGACTGTAAGGTAAGCATAAGCTCTAGGCCAATTCAATATGTAAATACATACTGATCTGTAAGGAAATCTCTTCAAAGAATCTAATCATTGGTGGTATGTTTCAGCAAACATCTTGTTCTAATCTCTAACTAAACAATTTCTCAACCAGCCAATAGAAAACGTGTTGGCTTACTAAAAGACACTGGCCTTGCCCGAACTCTTTTGTCTGACCTTATGACTTCATAGAACATAACTGCCTTGAATCATGAGAACTGACAATATCTCTCTTCCTGCCTCATAATTCTTCATGTTTATGGGCGCATGGCTTCTAGGACAGAGCACAGGGCTTTTTGTTCCTTGCACCTGTGTTCTCTGGAGAATTTTATTTGACAAATTACAAATGTTATAGGGTGCTGAGTTGAGCTTTTATAAAAAAAATAGCCAAACTTATCACTACAATTTTTGTTCCGGACATCAAAATGTATGCACCCATCATGATGTTTTAGAGGTAGCTGATGGAATTTGACTCACTGTGTATCCTTTAAGGCCGCCTGATGCAGTTTCCCTGCATTCGGATTTATTTTGTTGATCACTAAGTCATTCACTGTTTCCCACTTCCTGGAGGTTTGGCACCACTATTAAAAGCAGAAGGGAAACATTGCACAGTGAGTTCAAGTGTGAGGCTGCCTCGATTCTGAGTTTATGGCTCCCTCCCTAAACTGGAAAGGGCAGCCCTGAGTACTCCTGCCCTGGCATCACCCACACACTCCGATTCCCATCTCTGCTTGTTTCTCACATGCCTGTCTGTCATCAAGCGGACCCAATCCCCACACGCTGGGTAGTAATTAAGTCAACCTTCACGAGGTTTCTTATAGTATGCGAAATGATTCCAAAGAGTTTGTTTACAAGAGCGACCAGAAGGAAGAGTTCAGGCGAGGCCAGTGTCCATAGGTTGATTGGGAAATTGTTTAGTCAGAGATTAGAATAAGATGTTTTCTGAAACACATGGAGGAGCAGATTCCTTGAAAAGATTTCCTTACACAACAGTGCGTATTTGCATGTTGAGTTGACATTGTGAATATCATTATTGACTGGGTTACAAAAACAAAGAACCTCTAGAGGCATAGCACCCATCAGTAACAACTGACTTGGGCCAGGAAGACCGGGATGAGTACTAAGATATCCAGGATCCCTTGCCACAAGGACTAATACAGACAGCCCACGAAGGAGGATATACAACTGATCAGGGATGGGGAGGGGGGGAATTGGGGAAGTCGGGATAACAACGCATGGTTTGCCCACTAAATAATGTAACTCATATGGACAATAAATATTAAATTAAAAACAAAACAAAGAACCGGTGGAAGGTTGGTTGCTTATTAGGAATAGGAGAGGCAGTTTGTAAAGTGATAGCAACCACCACTGCCCTTCAATGGCTTCATTTGATTTGTTTTCAGTGTCGTGTTTCCTCCCTGTGTTTCCTCTTAGCCTTCACTCCTACCTCCACGTGGTGCTCTAAACTCAGGGGCTTCTGCCTGTTAGAGCGGGTAACGTGGTCATGATATTTAGATGTGGGATCCTGGAATTTCCAAACCACACTTTTATTTGGCCATCCTGATTGATGAAATGCCCAGAGCACATATGTGCAGAGGATAGTGAGTTTTGGTAGCTACACTCCAAATGGATGTCTCCATATTAGTCAGAAGGAAGAACCAATCAGAGGTACCCAGAAGCCAGAGCTGTTAGCATGCTAAGCTTTCTCTGAGAGATGTTTCAGTTCCTGGCCAGGCTTACCTGACTAGCTGAGCTAGAGTCAGGAGGGCTCCAGCATCCCGTAGGAAGTCCCAGGTCTCCTGAGAATAGTATCCTTTCCGGTATAAATCACAGACTCACCCTTCAACATTTACTCAAGAATTAAGTCGGTCCAGGGGTGTTGCAGTCAGCTTTCTAGTTGCTGTGCAGATAGAACCCAAGCAAAAGCGGCTTGTAGAGGAATGGGTTTATTTGGCTTATGGACTCGAGGGGAGACTCCATCCTGGCAGGGAAAACGATGGCGTGAGCAGAGGGCTGGACATCACCTCTGCCACAGCACTGCAAACAGCGGCAGGAAGGTGTGCCAAATACTGGCAAGGGGAAGCTGGCTTATAACCCCCACAAGCCCACCCCCAACAACACAGCTCTAGTGAGGTTCTAATTCCCGAATTGCCATCAGCTGAGGATCGATCTATCAGAACACATTCAATTGTTTGTGGGGGACACCTGTATCAAACCATGACAGTCCATCCCTGGCCCCCACAAACTAATAATCATACAAGATATAAACACAATATGTTCAGCTCAACTCTTAAGTCCCCACAGCTTTCAAATGAGCCATAATACCAAAAATAAACCCATAATGGCACAGAACATTCACAATGCAAAACATGAGGCACAGCAAAAACAGATTGACCAATACAATACAAGATTTAAAACAAACAGGGCACCATCAATCTCTAACTCCAAGCTCAATGATTCTTAACCAATAACACAAGTCTCTTGGAGATTCAATTCGGCCCCTCCAGCTCGGCTACTCACAGTCCGGGAAAACGTCATCCGGTGCTGGCAGCTCACCTTGGCACCCATCCATAGTCCTGGAATTCTTTGGGTCTCCATTGCAACCCACAGTTCATCCTCATGGCTCCATCAGGCTCCATGCAGGCAACCTAGCACACCTGCTTCACACGCCGATGGCCATTTTTCAAAAACAAAACTGTGTTGCAAATCCAACGACCCTCTCTTTCTAACCAATCTCCATTCCACAGAACCAGGTAGGCTACCAACTTGTTAATCCAGGGGGGATCAAAACATTCAGGCCCCTTACTTCAAAGAGTCCGCATTCTTCCTGTTGTTCCAGTGCAGACCAGCTGGCCCAATCTCAGTGGTTGTAATCTCTCAAACAATTGCAGGTGAACGGGCAGCAGTTTTGACCCAAAGATCTTCTTTCTGTGCCATCTCCATCTGCTCACACCAGTCCATCTTTACGTCAAACAACCCTGCACAGATTTCCAGGACACAGGCAGGCAGAATGCAGCAAGCCTCTCATGCAAATTGCTTCTGGCACAGTCCTGACCAAGTTCTTTCTCCCCCTCATAAGCCAAACCTCACAGTCCATAGTTCTCACTACATTCAGGTCTTGTAACTCTGACCAGAATGGTCCATCACGCTGTACTCACAGCACTGCAAGGCACCTCTTAGGACGAGGTTTCCAATCCGTCCATATTCTTCCTGCAGATCACTTCTAGAAGACCAAAGCCACAAGATGAGGGTTCTAGCAGCAACAGATGACCCCACTCCTGGTACCAAAACTGTTGCAGTCAGCTTTCTAGTTGCTGTGCAGATAGAACCCAAGCAAAAGCGGCTTGTAGAGGAATGGGTTTATTTGGCTTACGGACTCGAGGGGAGACTCCATCCTGGCAGGGAAAACGATGGTGTGAGCAGAGGGCTGGACATCACCTCCGCCACAGCACTGCAAACAGAGGCAGGAAGGTGTGCCAAATACTGGCAAGGGGAAGCTGGCTTATAACCCCCATAAGCCCACCCCCAACAACACAGCTCTAGTGAGGTTCTAATTCCCGAATTGCCATCAGCTGAGGATCCATCTATCAGAACACATTCAATTGTTTGTGGGGGACACCTGTATCAAACCATGACAGGGGGGGATAACCTTATTTGTGAAATCCGTGAAGTGATGGCGTCATGAATAACATTGAGTAAACTCCTAGAGGAAGGGAGTATCTACTTCTAGATCTTCCATAACTGCAGTTAGATGGCTGGGGCCTGCCTCTTCCCAAGTTCCTTTGGCAATGTATCATCGGTATCAAGAAGGGATAAACGGCAATTCAAAACAGACCATAGAATTTCCCTGATCTAAGGTCAAAGCCCATCGGAGAGTGTGTTTTCCATACACTTGGTGGTGGTGGGGATCCAGATAATAAAAACATATGGAGTTGAGGGTCAGGGTGTAGGTGCAGACAAAAGCTTGTGTTTTTCACACTTCAGGTCGCATTCTGAGATGACGAAAATAGTGATGGAAGGTCGCAGGGATGGTTTATTTCCTGGGATGAGAAAGAGAAAGGCTTTCAGAGGCAGAAAAGAGGAATATTGAAACTGTGAACAGATGAGGCATTACTCACCAGGCATAGCCCAAGAGCAAGCTAAAAGGCGTGAAATCAAGAGCAGGTTGAAGGACAGGAGGCCCAGACGAAGCATGTCCCTGAAGATGTCCACTTCTCCAGTGACAGGCAGCATGCCTTGAAGGCTAACCAAGTGCCAGGGGTCTTTACACATTTTCATCTGATTTTCTCAGCAGCCTCTTCACATTGTTTGGGTGAGAAAACTGGGTCTTAAGACAAGTTACTCATGGTGGGACAGGGAGCTGGGATGTGAGTCCTGTCAATATGACTGGCATTGTCTACTGTCCTGGAGTCTCACTGCTAAAGGGTAGTCCTCAGAGCCTGTAGCATCTGGTAGGCAAGCCCTCTACCTCTGAGCTGCTCTCCAGCTTTTGGGAGCCTCTCAGATACACTGAGCTAGACTTGCATTTTCCCAGGAATCCCAGGTGATAGGTGTTCAGGTGAAAGTCTCTGAACCCTGCAAGAGACCTTGCCACTTCTCTCCTTGGAGTTCAGGATATTGGCTTGACTCCCTGCTGAGGGTGAGGTTAGGGGAGTAAGATGAGGCCAGAGACTAGAGGATGAACCTTAACTGAAGTTACAGGAATAGGATCAAGTGTATTAAGAGAAAGTTTTGAGGTTAGATTACCTGTTAGTTCCCAGGTTATGGCTGACTTTGGTAAAGGCTGCAAATAGGGACGTGTCATTTCACTTCCCAGAGTGCCCAAGTAACCTGGTGACAGTGGTTTTTCTCATTGTCTCAGTTACGTGTTGTCCTGGGAGCTGGATGACCTAATATCAAAGGTTTGCAAGGCCTTGAACATGTCCTGCTGTTTGAAAGTTCATTGCCCTTTCCACACGTGACTTCTTTGCTCTCTTTGTTGGCTAGCTTAACCTTTGAAGCATCTTTGACAGAACTCTTTTCTGGAAAGTCCCCGTCTACTTTGGACCACTTTCTGTACTCCTGCTGGCTACCCTGCAAGGACGTGACTGGTAAAAGGTCTTTGAAGAACTTGGCATGGTGCCTGGCACAGAGTCTGTGCTCAGTAGGCACCAACCTTGGAACTGAAGTCGACAGAGTTGAAGAGTAGAAAGAGAAGCTGTTAAGAGAGCCTGGCACAACACAAAGGTGGCAAAAATGACCGAAAGTACCAGTTAAAGCCATTTTGAAATAGTTGCCTCAGCTTTCTATGTTGGGAAGGGAGGGTGGGAAACCAAGAGAGGCAGCAGACTCTTGATCGTTTGTGTACTTTTATTGTATCTGTTTAAAAAGGCATGATAGCATATATATGTAACAGAATGGTTTTGCATGGCTTGGTTTGCTTAAGTGCTGTGTGCAGTTATACAATGGGGTAAAAAGACAGTAATTTAAAGAATCTAGCTCATCCAGATTATTCTGCTTTTTTGAAAGTTCTGTAGATGTTGTCGTTGATTAGGAGTTAGGACAAGTCTATCATACTGTTCTCTTTAAATTATAAACACATGTTATGTTGAAGTCCTTGTAATCAGTGCACTGTCTTGAGATCCCATTTACATACCTTTCATGAAATCTGAAGCCTAATTTTACCAGTTGTATCGTTATATAATGATTTGGAGCCTTTGCTCTTTTCATGTTAATTCCATCTGCAATTTATTTCCAATCAATTTCTTAAACAGGCATGTAATAGGCTATAATGTTATTCTTCCTGTGGGAAAATAGGATCAAGTTTATTAATTTAGTTTCTTTTTAAGTTCACTAAATATCTGCTACCTGAAAAGCACCAGAAAAAAATGCTCTTGAGGAATGAAGTGTAGTTCATACCCCCTAACCTATGGACACCGAGGAAGGACCCCAGTGGGTAGGGGACAGAGAGGAGGCAAATGGGGACACATTCACAAGATTTGCTCATACAATGTATAAACTTATTCATAATAAAGATATTTTTAAAAAATAAAGCTAAAGTAACGGTTAAAACAAAACCACAGAAGTTACCGTTGTCCTTCAGGACAACCTAGAAGGGGAGAGACCACGGGTTAACAGGGTGACATGTGTTCCAGAAGAGGTGGGACAGGGTGCTTCCTGCAGGAGAACTTGCTCTCTTCCAGGGATGGGGTGGGGAGTAATGTTTTGGTGCAAAGATAGTGGTTGAACTTAACCTTGAGGTTGAGCCTGTGTTTGTCAGGAAGAACTAGGGAAAATTCATTACAGGAGTGCGAAATAGTTTATAAAAATAAACTCTGATTTCCATAAACAAACCATGAAGAAAAGAGAACTGTCAGATAGGTTCATATTTAGAGTAAAACTTAAGTATTGACAATCAGGAAGAGCCACCCGTGAATAAGGGTTGATGTTTACAAGTCCGTGGGAATGTATTCCCTCAGTGGGTCCTCACAGACACGCTGGGTGTGAATGAGCACCATTTAAGTACTCATACACTCCCTCAGCGGGCCCTCACAATACCCTAGGAGGTGGGGAGTTTTATTGTACTCATTTATAGGTAAATAAATATACTGAAGTTCAGGGCTGGAGAGATGGCTCAGCGGTTAAGGCACTTGCCTCCAGTGCCTAAGGCCCTGGGTTCAATTCCCCAGAACCCACACAAGCCAGACCCACAAGGTGGTGGCCCTGGTGTGTTCTCTCTCTGTATCTCTGTATCTCTCTCTTTGTGTATCTCTGTATCTCTCTTTCTGTATCTCTCTGCTTGAAAATGAATAAATAAAATATTTAAAAATATATATACTGAAGTTCAGAAAAGTGAATCACTGCTCACATTTATACAGCTAGTCTATGGAAGTTCTGGGCTCATGCTATCCTCCTACCTCTGCCCCTCCATGATCTCATTCACAACACAGACCTTCACTCATTCCACAGTCTTCATTGAGTATCTGGCACATCTTGGGAGCTCTGCTGGGTCTTGGGGTGCAGCAGTGAGCTTCAGTTTTACTTCCCCCAGCAGTGCAGCCAAGCTCCCCTGTTCCTTGCTGAGTCTCAGACTAGAGGAGTCACAGAGCATGCCTCCTTCCTTCTGGGATGAAAGAGTTTCCAATTTAGAGGATTACTGTGCTTTATTGATCTGAGCAAATGGTCTAATTGATTACCCTGAGTAATTACAGCAGGCAGGGTCTCAGTGAAAAAAAATCACAGATGGAAAACTAGAGACGATTTGTGTGTCACAGTCAGAAAGCCTACAACTGAAATATTTTATTAAAATATCAGTCTAGAATTCTAGCAGATATAGACCCGAGTGTCCCAGAGAATACTGTCCGTCAACGATGTGGATTGTAATGCAGATAAAGGTGAATGAGAGAGAGAGAGAGAGAGAGAGATTTGACACCAGATGAAATTTTGTTATCAGATGTTTGTCTACTAACTTTCTTAAAAAAGCATTTCAGAATTCTGAGAAACACACACAGTCCAATGTAAACCTCAAGTATAGCATACCACTTATTAGATACAAATGTAGAAGTGACAGTCCCTTTCCTGATGATTCATCCTTAGCCTCTGGTCCCCAGAGGGAACCAACACTGTGTAGTTCAGTGTGTGTGTGTGTGTGTGTGTGTGTGTGTGTGTGTGTGTGTGTGTTCCTACCAGAGGAGAACACTGCATGTTCATCTTCGTCTTTTATCCATGATTCCTTGAGATGGGGGCTCTCATTGATTCCAGAACTTGTCATTTTCCTGAGCCCCAGCGAGTTTCAGGCCTGTACTCCTCACAGGACTGGGGTTACAGGCATTCACGACCATTCCAGCTGTTTTTGTAGGTGCCAGAGAATTGAACTCAGGTGGTCTCAGACCCTCATGATTGCGTGGGAAGGTACTCAACTGCTGAGCAATCTCTCCAGTCCTGAGTTCATCTTTTATGAGCTTGTTACTCATACTAACAAATCTCTTTACACAAGTTTGTAACACACTTCTTTTTAACTCAAAACACATATCTGTGGTCATTTTAATTCATCCTTGGATTTTGAGAAAATGACTTTAAATTGTGCAAAGAAGTTACAAACACCAATAGGGTTTTTAGCTTGAGAGGCAACCCTTTGCAGTAAGTGAACCCTAGCCCAGGAAGAGAAATCTCTTTAGCTTAGCTTATGGCTGAACTAAAATTAGTGAACTAAAATACTACCAAAGACTCCCAAGTAGAAGTGAGAATTGATTCTGACTTCCTTTAATCACTACAGAATTCTCCCTCATCACTCTGTGAAGGTGTGACGATCTACCCACAGTAGAACTCAGACTTGACAAGTTGGGAGAAATTGTTATACGAATTACAATTCTTCATATCTCAAGTGCAAAGCGCTTCTAGGATGTTTCTTAAATTGATGAATTTCACTTAAATATCTCAACAAGGAAAAATAACTACACGAGACTAAAAGGCTTATGAATGACTATTACCCTATTTTTGAGAGCACACCAAAGGTTACTTAAGTGCTATAAAGTTGGATAGTCTATACATACATTAGCTTCTAAATGGAACATGTATTTGCTAGACTAATTATGTAAAAAAATAAAGATCAGAGTATCAGTGGAGTTCCTGTGAGATGGAGTGCCCAAGTTACTCCAGTGTTAAGCATTTATCTTCAGAGCTCAGTAGGTTTTAATAACATGATCTAAAAGTTGTCTCCACGGGATGACATTCTGTGTGTTTCCCCTTAGCATGTAAAATGTTACATGTCACTGGTCTCCTTTCCGCTTCTTAAAATAAGTCAGGTCTTCTCTGGGCTCAGAACTTTTGCAGCTATAATCCCTCTGCTGGGCTTCTGTCATCCCCCTCCCCTGGGTCAGGGGTCAACAAACTCCTCCTGCTCAGATCTCAAGTTTTGGGCCCTTGCCCCACCCCCAACGCCCCAGAAATGTCTTCTCCTTTCTACTGTCTTTCATTGGATCAGATTCTTTGCCTTCATGTCACTTGCTGCAGCCTGTCATCATCATGTTTTCTTCTTCTGTAAGGCAGGCCCCTGCCTTGGCACACAGAGGACCTGTCAGATGAGTGCCGGTCTTCCCTGGCCATTCCTCCCTCATTCCCACACTCCTTCATTCATCCACTGGGCATCCGTCACATCTGGGTTGTCTGCTGTGTGCGAGTCACCGTGATGGGTGTCGCTTGCCACAAGTGATCTCCATGTTGCTATCAGGTGATGAATACTTCTCTCTTCAGACACCTCAGTTTACTTGCAAATAAATATTGGATAAGGGCTGGCGGGATGACTCAGCAGTTAAGGCGCTTGCCTGCAAAGCCTGAGGACCCTGTTTCGATTCCCCAGTGCCCACTTAAAGCCAGATGCACAAGAGGGCACATGAGTCTGGAGTTTGTTTGCAGTGGCTGGAGGCCCTGGCTTGCCCATTCTCTCTGTCTCTCTCATAAACAAATAAAATATATTTAATATGTAAATATTGGATAAAATAAATAGGTTTTGTAAAATGCTAGATAAGACTGTCCCTTGGATACATTCTACATGTCTCCCTTGAGTAGAAGGGCTCAGTCTGTAATGTGGTTCTCATTGTGAAGGGCCTTGAGTGGATGGCTTTATTCAGATGGATTTTTCCCTGTGCCCACAAAGATGTCACTTGCCCTGCTATAACGCTGACGAGTTGCTCCAGTGGCAGGATTTCCAGCCACTGACCTCCTAGATATCCAGGGTTGTGGTTCTCACCACCTCCTCCCCTCCTCTGCCATTCATGGCTTCCTGCACTAAGTGAGGACCACCCTATCCAAATGTGACCCTAATTCTCCAAGGAGTGGTCCAATAGAAACAGAAAGAGACTTATGGAAAATAGTATTTATGGAGTTGAATATTATGAAAACTTTTGTTGGCATTCAGCTAACTGCATATATATGTGTGAGTGTGCATGTTCACATGTGTGGGTGCACATGTGTGTGCAGGTATGTGTGGAGGCAAGAGGTTTGACACCAAATGTCTACC
Organism: Zapus hudsonius; assembly: GCA_004024765.1. Lineage (NCBI taxonomy): Eukaryota > Metazoa > Chordata > Mammalia > Rodentia > Dipodidae > Zapus > Zapus hudsonius. The sequence goes on along the minus strand of PVHP010002866.1, from coordinate 39,869 downwards.
TCATTTACTGAGGCAGTGTCTCTCACTTGAACTCAGAGCTTGCCAGTTCAGCCAACTTACCCCAGAAATCCCACCGCCACCTCTCCAGCTTTGAATTATAGGTGGGCTGTACATTTTCCAAGCAGTAATTTACATGGGTGCTGGGGATCCGAACTCAGATCCTCATACTTTTAGAAAAAGGACTGAGCCACCTCCCCAGCCTGGTCATTTTTATCTTGTCACAAAATCACTTATGCACATTCATTTTATAAAACCATCATTGCAAGGTGAAATGTAGATCAACCTGTTAGTGCTCAGACAGCCTTTAGCAAAGAATTTGTGGGGACCACTGAGCAGCTCTGACTGAAACTTAGACCATCTTCTGCCTAAGAAACTTGTTTTTCAGATTCTGTGTGTGTGATTATTATTTCTGGGTTCCTGTCTTAACACCCCTTAAAAGGTGTATTTGTCCATTTTGTGTGGTTACAGCAAAATCCCCGAAGCTGGAGAAGGAAAGGATGTTTATTTTGCTTCCAGTTTTGAAGGCTGAATGTCCAAGTTCCAGCAGCCATTAGTTATTTTTCTCATTGCTGTGACATAGTACTTGACAGAAACAACTTAAGGAAAGAAGGACTTAATTCTGGCTCAGACTAAGGGGACACAGTCCCTCATAGCAGGGAAGGCATAGTGGTGCAAGCTGGTTCCATTGCATTGTCAGTCAGGAAGCAGAGAGATCAGGCCAGAAGTACGCCAGGCTATAAACCCCCCAGTGACCCACTTTGTCCAGCTGGACTCTACTTCCCAAGGATTCTACAGTTTCCCGGAACAGTGCCATCAGCGGTGATGCAACTCTTTAATATGTGGGCCTGTGGGATGGGGGGGGGGAGGCGGGCATTTCACATCCAAATAATAGCAGGCTGCATAAGTTTGCCTTCAGATAAGGTCCCCTAGGCTGAGTCATATTATGGAAATCTGGGTGACTGTGAAAAAAAAAATCACATGGTGAGACAGAAAACCAGACTGAGAAGGGCTCACTGTTTCTATAATAACCTACTCTCTTAACTATAGTCTCTTCTCCCAAAGATGATGCCCCCAGCAACAAACTCACCTCCCACTGCCTCTTAAAAGCTCTACCGTCTCCTAACATCACCACACTGGGACCGAGCTTCCCACATATGACCCTTTCAGAGACAAATCACATCGCAGCCCTGGCAGAAGACATTTCTATCAGTGGTGACATCAAAGTTGGCAAACTTTCACATGCCTGTTGGTGAAGAATCTACCTCTAGATTTGTTCCTCTCTACACGAAAAACAGTATTCTGTTTCATGTCTGAAATTTAGGCTTACTTTTAAGTAGCTGTGCTCTGAGAGCTGTATTGTTTTTGATCTAGTCTTGATTATGTTTATGTTCTACCTGCTTTTTCTCTTTATTCTCTTTCATCCATTTTATGGGAAATGGAAGATCAGAGATGACAAGTCTGACCACTGCACTGTGAGCCCCCACATCACAGCTCTCTCCTGACTCATGTGCTCATCGAGGTTAGACACTGCAGACTGTCCAGTGAATGTATTTTCCTCATCAATGATATTTACTCTAGGAACCACTGTAACTTTAAAGAATTATGTGAATCACTTTGGAAATACACTTCAATGTTCCCTGTTTCTTAGAAACTGCAATCATTCACCTATCCTGACGAGGTCAAGGCCAGCCTAACGAACTTTCTCCCTTGTCCAAGGCTGGAGAGGATGGCGTGGAGGCTGCTGACTTCATCAGAGCCATTCAAAGGCCACCAAATGTTTTTTCTGTGTCTCTCTGTCATCACTTTCCAGTCAGACTTCCTTTGGGTCCAGTATTCTTCGGCCATTGTGTGCATTTCTATACTCTGGTTAGGTTGTAGGAGATAGGAACTCAGTCTCTGGCAAAATGAAGGAGAAGGTCATCCTCAGTTGTTATTACACATTGCTTTGCTCTTAATGATGCCCTGGCTTAGGACTGTTAGAGTTTTTTTGTTGTTGTTAGAGTTTTTCAACTACAGTGTTCCTATGAGATGGATAACACGAAGCCAAGTGCCCGAAGAATTGTACTTGAGATCATCGCAAGACTCTGTTATTTAAAAGAAAAGATTTTTATTTGCTTATTAGAGAGAAGGAAAAATAAAGCAAAAATATGGGCATACCAGGACCCCCTGGTAGTGAAACCAAAACCCATGCTCTACTTTGTATGTCTAGCTTCACGTGGGTGCTAGGGAATCAAACCTGGGCCATCAGGCTTTACAGGCAAACGTCTTTAACCACTGAGCAAGCTCTCCAGCCTAGATTCTATTATTCTTTAAGGAGAGATAATTTTTTTGATTTTCAAAGTAGGATCTCACTGTAGCCCAGGCTGACCTGGAATTTACCATGTAGTCTCAGGGTGGCCTTGAACTCATGGCAATCCTCCTACCTCTGCCTCCCGAGTGCTGGGATTAAAGACGTGTGTCCTTTCGCATATTAACATTAATACTGGGAATACAGAATAGAAACAATAATTTTCCGTTCACTTTGTCCTAAGAAATACTACATTAATTTAAGCTCGTATCTCAAAAAAAAAAAAAAAAAAGCAGCAATTTGATTCTGGGAATGACATGTATAACGGGGAAGCTTTGTGGCTCATGTTAACCCTTATTGTTAGTGTTGGGTTTAGGACTTTAATTACTGTAAACCTCTAAAATAAAATTTAAAAAATCAACCCAGCTTGTTAAATCATTTTAATTGCTCTCTTAAACTGTTTTGTTCCTTCCATAATTATATCTTATGTCATGTTTCACTAATACTGGCGCTTATGTGAAATTGTGATTGAGTGTATATGTGTGCATATAAGAAGAGGAAATTTAGTAAACTTGCTTGATTCCAAATCTCCAATTCTTTGATGATTTGTGTTGTAAGCAGGGTAGTTTTTATTAATTATCAAATATGGAACATGAGTTGCACAGAAGTTTCCATTTTGATGTCACACGTCAGTCTGCAGTGTGCCTGCAGCTCCAGCCTCCCAGCCCGCATCTGTGTGGTGGTTATGAGCACAGGGGGAATTGTGCTGTCCTTGGAGCTAGAGGGCATTGGCTCCCCATCCCTTATCTGTGCACCAGGTCAGGGACTATGTGCCAAGTGTCCTCCAGACATTGCTTAATTTAATTATCACAAGAACCCCCATGGAACAGATGTTAGTAAGTGCGTTTTACAAATACGCAAACGCAGGCGCAGAGAGGACAAATAACCCAGCGTGACTCAGCTGGTTGGTGACATTAAGGTAGGATTTGAATTTGGGAACCATTTCCAAGGTCAACATGAACTCATTGCCCTGTGCCCCCTCTATGCCTCTCTCAGACAGGTTTGGGAAGCTAGAGTGATCATCTCAGTCTTGTGGGGTCCAGGCGAGGACAGTGTATGGAGCTCCATTCTGTTCAGTTCAGTACTGTACACGCAGCATGGATGCATGTACAGTACCGTGGGCACATTCCTCTCTCTGGATTATTGTCCTATGTGAACTGGCTTTGGCTTGCCACCCAGCATGCACCCTAGCTCCAGGAGGGCATGCACTCAGGAAAGTTGGCATGAGGAAAGATATTTGAAAGCCACACCTATGCTTTTTATCACCTGGTAGACTCATTTCCAAGGTAGGTGCACCTCACCCTTCATATTTTAGGCCATTATGCAAGTCGACATCTCAAGTGCGCTCAGCTGGGATGAACATCTCAGCTTTCTCCCAGCAGGATCCACAGAGCTCAGGAGCCCAAGTGTGACATGTGTCATGAAGCATACTTGGCTGCAAGTCAGACATTGTGGCACTCTGGAGGGTGTTCTCTGTGTTGTGACTTTTCCTTTATGATGACTGCTCCTCTACCCAGAGCCTTCTGCTTGCACATGGGAGGCAGTGAGGGCAGCAGCTGCAGGGTTGCTGCTGGTACAGCAGCAGCTGGAACCTGGGGAAATGCTGTTAGGTTGAATCATCCTCCCTGATGGCGAGTTCTGGGTCCTGGTGGAGCAATGTCCAGAAGGCTCAGGCAAGTTGCAAATCTAGAACTCTGTCTGGTGGTTCCAGGTAGGAGCCAGCTGTGGCTGGTGGAGCTGAGCTTCCTCAGGTGGCTTCCTGGATAAGGATATTCTGAATACCCATCACGGAACCATAAAATGCCAAGCAAACAGATGTCATGAGAATCAGGACTTATGCCCTGATCTTAGGGAGAGCACCCCAAGGTGCCTCATCCTGGAAAGTTCCTGGCTCGGTGCTGTCCAACCCAGTTCTGCGGCACCACAAACAACCTCCCAGAGAAGCACAGACCTTCACAGGAGGTACAGAGTTCCTATTTATTCCTTGCCCCTACACAGACACAGCCTCCTCTGTTACCAACAGCAGGTACATTTGGTACAATTAAACATATGCATCATCATTACTATTATCTAAAATCCATAGTATATAAAAAGATTCCCCCTTGATGTATGTTCTGAGGTTTTTTTTTTTTTTAATTTTTTTCGAGGTAGGATCTCACTCTAGTCCAGGCTGACCTGGAATTCACTATGTAGTCTCAGGGTGGCCTTGAACTCACGGAGATCTTCCTACCTCTTCCTCCCGAGTGCTGGGATTAAAGACGTGCGCCACCAGGCCTGGTGACATTCTGAGTTTCGACAAGTGTATTATGGCATGATCCACTCTTAGAATACCATAGAAGAGTTGTACTATCCTCAAGTAACCTGTGCCTTGCCTATTCATTTCTTGCTTCCCTCAATCCCTGTTGACCACTAGTCCTCTTACTGTCTCCATAGTCTTACCTTTCCAGAATGCAATGCTGTTGTGATCTGTACTGTAGAATGTTGACGTCATGCAGTCAAGGTTCCTTCATGTCTTGGCATGCTGTTGGAACTTTTATTGACAACTTCCATAGATAGACCATGATCATAATTCCCTCCCATCACTCCCTTTCTCCACTCCCCTAAATTCCCCTTCCACTGAATCCCTTCTTCTTTCCTACTAGTCTCTCTTCTATTTGGAAGTCATCTTTCCCCGCCTCCTGTTATGCAGGTCTTGTGAGGGTAGTGTTATCCAATATAAGGTCAAGAATATCAAGTCCATTTTGTGTCTGGTGGAATTGTAAGCACTCCTCCCTTTCCATAGACTCTTACATTCTTTCTGCCACCTCTTCTGCAATGGCTCCTGAGCCTTGGAGGATGTGATAGAGAGATCTCAGTGCTGAACACTCCACTGTCACTTTTCAGCACTTTAGTGAGGTTTGAGTCACCCCAGTGATCACCACTATCTGAAAAGAGAAGCTCCTATAACCCAAAGGAAGAGTAGCACTAATCTACAGGCATAAACACAAGTCTTTAGATGATATGTTGGTGGGCATAATATATGCATATAGTCAGAAAACAGTAGTTTCCGCTAGGGCTTATGACCTCTGTAGTCATAGGCTTTTGACTAGGTTTTCAATAACAGGCAAAAATTCCCTCCTGTATATTGAGCCTCAAGTCTAGAGATAGTTGGTTTCCCTCATAACAGACATGCCACCATTGCACCAGTTGGTATGTTTGGCCATGCTGGCCAGCCATAAAGCTTTTAGGGTCCGCAGCTGGTTAACACTGTTGATTCTTTTCATCATTTGACAATTCATTTCTTTTTACTTGAGAAAAATATTTCATTGTCTGCATATCCCACAGTTATCCTTTCACCTAAGAAGGACATTTTGGATGCTGCTAAATTTTGTCAGTTGTGAGTAAGGCTGTTACAAACCCTGTGTGCATGCTCCTGTATGGACATTATGTTTTCACTTCATTTGGGTGAATACCAAGGAATGGAGTTGTCGCACTATGTGATAAGAGTATGTTTAATGTAATAAACTACCAAGCTGTAAAGTGGACATACCTTTTACATTCCCATTAGCGATGAGTGACAGTTCCTGTTGCTCCATGTCCTTGCCAGCAGTTGATGAGATTAGTGTTTAAAACATTTGCCATTTTGAAAATTATTTTTATTTATTTGTTTGAGAAAGAAAGAAACATACAAATATGTTTCTTTATTATATATAATATTTATATACATTTATGGAGAGAGAGAGAGAAACAGGTGCATCAGGGCCTTTTTCTGCTCCAAATAAACTCCAGATTCTTGTGCCCCATTCTGCATCTGGCCTTATGTGGGTACTGGGGAATTGAATCCCAGCCAGCAGGCATTGAAAGAAAATGCCTTTAGCTATAAGCCATATCCCAACCCTACATTCATTTTAATAGATTTGGATCCCACTGGTTTTTAAAAGTATATATTTTATTTTTTTATTTATTAGAGAGAGAGAGAGAGAGAGGCAGACAGGAAGAGAAAACGGGCACACCAGGACCTCCATCCACTACAAACACACTCTAGATGCATACATGTGCCTCTGGCTTTACATGGGTACTGGGGAATCAAACTCAGATCCTTATGCTTTACAGACAAACACCTGAACCGCTAAGCCATCTCTCCAGCCCTAGATCCCACTGTTTTATCTTACATTTCTCTGATGATGTGGTTTTTGAGCATATTTTAATAAACTTATTTGCTATTATCATGTGAATAGGAAAGCCCCCCCACCCCGCCCTGTCTCCTGTACGGGTAGATTGATTTTCTAGCTTCCTCAGTTACTTCTCATTATTGGGATAAAATGCATGACTCAGAAGCAGTTTATGGAAGGAAAAGGACTTGATTTGGCTTACAGTTCCAGAGGGCAGAGTCCATCATGGTGGAGAAACCATGGCAGGAGAAGGAAGCTGCTGGCACAACACCATGTCGGCCGGGAGGAAGTAGAGAAAGATTGAATGCCAAATTCTCAGCTAGCTTTCTTCTGTTTTATAGTCCAGGAACCCTGCCCATGACATGGTGCTGCCCAAGTACAATGGACCTTCCACCTCGGTTAATCTAACCTGGAAAATCCCCAACGGACTTGGCAAGAGACTTGTTTCCGTGGTGATTCTAGATTGACCATCACACCAGCTGTTCGGCTTTTTAGAAGTGATTGGATCTTGAGGGTGCTTATATAATCACCAGATTCATCCCTGGATGCATTCAGTATGATAGCATTATTTGGAGGTGGTAAAAAAGCAGGTGAGGCCTCGTGGAAGGAAATAAGTTATTGGGGGCCTACTGTGGAATAATATATTTTGCCTCCTGCCCCTTCTTCCCCAATCTGCTTCTTCTTGCCTGCTGTGAAGTAAGCAGCCTCTTCCACCTGTTCCCACTGCCATAATAGTTAGTCCACATCACCGCAGGCCCACCCACAGCACTGGGCTGAAGCCTCTAAAACTGTGAGCCAAAATAAACATTTCCTCTTTTTTCCATAGTTTCTCTCAGGTATTTGTTACAACAGTGTAATGATTGACTAATACACTGGACTGGTTACTTTTCGTGACAAAATAGCTGCCTGACAAAAAGCAATGGAGAGAGGAAGGGTTTATTTTGGCTCATGGTCTGAGGAGGAACATCATGGCAGGGAAGGCGTAGCAGCAGATGTGAGAGGTGGCTGGTCACAGTTAGGAAGCAGAGAGAGACGACTGTGGTGCTCATCTGCCTTTCTCCTTTCCCCCTTTTTATTCAGTAAAGAACCCTACCCCATGGGATGGTGCCCCTCACACTCAGAGTGGGTCTTAATCTCTCTGGAAACCCGCCTCACAGGAATACCTAGAAGTGTGTCTCATAAGTCCAGTCAGGTTGAAAATCAAGATTAACCATTACATGTACCATCTGTAAATCTCCTTTAGTGAAATGTCTGTTCACAGCTTTTGCCTATTTTTTTTAAATTGAGATTGACTGTTTTCTTATTATTGGGTTTAAATTTTTTGTATATTATAGATAATAATTATGTATTTTGCAACTATTTCAACTAACCTACATGTCATTTCATTCCTTTTTTTCATATTCTTTCTCCTTAGGGTTCATAGTGCTCTCTGACTCTGTGACTGATTTATTTATTCAGTATTGGAATACTATTGACCATTTTCTTTTCAAATTGATTTCTATACCATTGTCTCTTTCTAATCCTTCTGAGTGCAAAATTACTTGTATATGACACCCTTTCCCGTGTCCCAGATGCCTCTTACACTCCTCTTTATGCTTGCTAGCCTTTGTTTTTCTGGTTCTTTATCTGACCTATATACCAGTTCTTCAGTTCTGTGTTCACTGAGCCCGGTGTCCTCACAAACTCACTCAGTGCCTACCTTTGACTGTTGTTTTGTTTAGTATTGAAAACTTACCTTTAATTTTTAAAATAGTTTTAGGCTATTGCAAACATTTTATATCTTTAAAGATGCTTTGACCATAGTTACTTCAAATTCTGTTATCTGATGCCACCAGATTCTACATCTTTTATCTGCCTACTAAATTTTTTCTCTCTTGTCTTTTGATACATCTTTTTCCCATTATAACTCTAGATTTTTAAAATGAGCATGGGCATTTAACTGTAAAAAACTGAGCAATTTTAGGAAAGAATTGATAAAGAAGATAATGCCATATTCCTTCTCCAGGCAGGCTTGACTTTTGCTTGGAGTTGAAAGGAGGGCACTGGATGGGGATGATAGTTGTCCAGTTAATGAGCAAAGTCATGCTTTATTTCAGGATCAATGTTATTTCCATGTTACACCTCATTGGGGTCCCAGCTGAGTGCCTCACATATTCCCTATTCATAGCCACAAATCCCAGTGGTTTTATTATTTATTTATTTATTTAGGTGTTTTTCAGGTAGGGTCTCACTCTAGCCCTGGAACTCACTCTGTAGTCTCAGGCTGGCCTTGAACTCACATCGATCCTCTTACCTCTGCCTCTTGAGTGCTGGGATTAAAGGTGTGTACCACCATGCCTGGTAAACTTTGGTTTTGTCCTTCCATCTCTGTGATGTGGGTGGAAACTCTGCTCAGCTCCTCAGCTGTTGATATCCGAATTGTGAATGGATTCAAAGAGAATAAGGAAAGCAGAAGTCACATTCTTTGCAAGGCCTCTATGCTCTGTGTTCTGTTTTTGGAGCATTTAGTGGCACCCACTCTGATATCTACTTGTATGTGATCTTGGGCACAAAGCATACCTCCTTAGACCTTACTCAACAATCTGACATGAAAGGTTGGACAGGATGATCCCCTGGGAGCCTTTTAGTTTTCAGATTGTTGGAATTCATCTTCATCATGAGATGAAAAAGTGGTACAAGGGAAGGCATAGGGTGACTGTTTTCTGAAATATTGGGAGGACAGGTCAAGTTAGTGTTATAGTTCCCTTTATGTTGGTAGGACAAAACATCTGACCAAAAGCAGCTGCTGAAAGGATTTATTTTGGCTTATAGTCTCAAGGGGAAGCTCCATGATGGTAAGGGAAAGCATAGCATGAGCAGAGGCTGACATACCTCTTCCACAGCAAGTGGAACACAGCAGCAAGAGCGTGAGCTGGTCTCTGCTATATATAATACTCCTAAGCACACCCCCAACAACCGAACTTCTCCAGCAAGTCTTCACCTCCCAAACTGCTACTAGCCAGGGATCAAGCATTCAGAACCCACGAGTTTATTAAGGGGAGGGGGGAATCTGTTTCAAACCATCACAGTTTGCTAATCACAAGTAAGTTAGTATTTATGTCTTTAAACAAGCAAGTCACATGTTCTGGGGTTATAGACTAAAGAAAGAGTTTATGCAGTGTTAGCCCAGATCATTAAGTGAGAATGAATGCCAGGTACCTACTTCATGTCTGGCTCACTGTGGGACTCAGTAAGGGTTTTACAAAAGAATAAATGAAAGATCATTATTGTGATTCTTAGCGTTTATTACCTGCTGCACCAAGATTGGTCCCTGAGAAATACAGATTTGACATCTGCCCTTTTCATGGGGGCAAGTATTATGATGAAGGGAATTCCAGCCTGGTCATCTATTAAATATTTTTTATCACTTAGCAACCTTAGTAGCTTTTGTTCTGCACCAGTATACATTTTAACTAAGGAGTAATCTTCCATTTACCAAGGGCCTTTTCAACATTTTAATGATGTATTAAACACCCACTCACCAAATATCTGTGAGTGCTGGTTGTTAACAGATGGATTCTGGCATTGGGTGCTCAGAGGCATCTTGTCATAGCTGATCATTTATTGCTTCTGTGATGGGGGTTGCCTGGCATCTGTCACTTAGGTCCTCTTGCCCTCTTCCTCCTAAGGGTGGCTATGGTGAACAACTTGATACCATGGAAGATTTATAAACAGAGGAAAGGGGCAGCAATTGAAAGAGTATCTGACACATTTTAGGGTCTTAGCTATTATGGTTATGAAAGCTCAGAAAGGCATGTAATGTATGTTAAGGTATGTAGAATTCTGGAGCAGTTTTCTTCCCTTTGAGAAGGGTATGAAAATACTGATGGCCCAGAGCCTTATCAGCACTGGTGGTCTTTACTGTAAAATCCTTGGAATTTGATGAGCAGAAACTGGAAGCTAGTTGTTTTGATTTGCATTTCTGGATTGCCAGAGAGGCTGAGCATCATGGTATAATTGTTACAGCCTGCTTTTATGCTTGTTTTGTGAATCGCTTGTCCTTTTCTTGACCTATTTTTAATTAGAGTGTTTGCTCTTTTTTTCATTATTGTCTTATTGGAGCTTTAAAAAATTTTATAAGGATGCCAGTTCTCTTCTGTCATGTATTACTTCTATGTTAGTCTTGGCTTATTTTGTATTTTATATTTATTATGCTTTTAATATATTTTATTACTAAATTTCAATAATATTTTCTTCCGGGGCTTATGTCTTTAAGTTTTCTGCATTTTTTGTTTTGATTTGTAGAGTTGGGGTCTCAAACTGATCTGAAACCCATAATCATCCTGAGTTTTGAGATTACATGTCTTTCACCATTCCCAGAGGTTTTTATTAAAATTTTATTTATTTGAGAGAGGAGAGAGAGAGGAGAGAAAGTGTGTATATGGGAGCATCAGGGCCTCTTGCCACTACAATGTGAACTCCAGACACATGCACTGGTTTGTGCATCTGGTTTCACATTTTACATAGGTACTGGGGAATTGAACCTGGACTGGTAGGCTTTGCAAACAAGCACCTTTAACTGCTGAGCTGTCTCCCCAGCCACAGATTTTTAAAAAGAATTATTTATTTTTTCAATTTTTGACATTGTACCTTATATAATACTTTTTATCTTATTCCCCCCATTAACTTCTCTTATATTAACATTCTCCCTCTTCCCCATTAATCCTATCCTACTTTTATGCCTGTTTATCCCATTGAGTTACAAGGGTTGCTTGCATAACCCATTGAATTAAAAGGGTTGCTTGCATGATCTTGAGTGGGAAGTTATTTACTGTGGAACGGACAACTTATCAGTAGCTCCACCACTGATGAACCTGACTCCCTTTCCCAGTAACTCTTAGCTGCTGTTTACCACTCTGTGGGTAAACATGGGTCTCATGTGCTCTCCCCATTGATGGTGAAGCATTGCTCCATCTTGTGCAGGAAACCACAGCTGCCATGGTGTAATGGCCGTGTCATTACCAAGAAGACCCCATGTCACAGCCCTCCCGTCCTCCCATTCTTTTGGCATCCTCTTCAGTGAGGTTCTCTGAGCCTTGGAGCTGGTGGTTTAGGTGTCTTGTTTGAAGCTGAGCAAACAGTAGTCACGTGTTTTCAGCATTTTTGCCAGCTATGAAGTTCTGTGTTAACCACTACCCATCATATTATGAAACATCTGTTGTTGAGGCTTTGAGCTGTACTAATCTATGGGAACAGTTTAACATATTTTCAGGTTAGCATAACCACAGTACCCGGTTCCCCAATAAGGCCTATGTCCCTAGATTTTAGCCAGGTTTATAGTACCAGGCATGAAGTCCCTCCTCTGGACCAGGCCTCAGAAAAAGGTTGGTTACTCTCCTACCACTCATTGCACTATTGCACTTATAAACATATCTCATCTGGCAGAGTGGTTGTGGAGTTTACAGGGTCAACAGCTCGGTAGGACTATTGATGGCTTTTTGTCCCCAGCAGGTAGCATAGCACCTTCTGTACAAAGAAAGCTAGCCATCATGCAGGATGCTTCCACCTCAGTTCAAGCAGGCAGAACAATGATGTAAGTGATGGATAGAAAGCCGGAGCAGTAGTCGCGTATATAAACCAAGTATCAGTGTATGTCTACAAACTCAGAAAAAATGAGCAGCTGGAAGCAGAAGCAAGGACAGAGCACTGCAGAGCTCCTTTCTGATCTCAGGTCCTCCAGTCTTGATCACCTCCAGCTGCATCTCCACCAGAGCCATCCAGCTAAGCACCTATGCAACAGTGTATACCTTGTCCTGCCTGTGAGACCCCATGTTTCATGCCACAGTAGCTGCTGATCATGTTTGGGGAGATTAAAGTTCAAGAGTTCTAAGCAAGTAGCTTGTGAAAGTCTCCTTAGGTTTGGGGTTCACAGGTGTGGCAGAGTAGGCTAGGGGTGCTCTTAGTGCCTGATGCAAAAGATGTGAGGTCCAGTTCCTGGATGCTGGAACACGCTCAGAGCCTGGTGCTGGGTGCACAGCCCGGCTTCTCTCTGGTGAAGGCATTGTCGTGCTGTGAGCACAGATAAGTGGAGCCCCCCCCCCACATCCCCAGGAATGAACAGGTGTGCAGAGCTCCAGAGCAGTAACAGAACGGATCCTGGCTCTCCCTCCTCTCCTAGATAGAGGCCTGTTCTTCAGCCATGAGATGGCAGTGAACCTAAGCATGATCGACAGTGAACTTGAACCATTTTAAAAGAGAAATGTACTTTGGTAGAACATGTAATAGTCTTTTGAGATTTACTTACCCTTCTGCTGTACTTTGGAAGTTTTAAAAATTGATATCTTTAGATACATTGTATGAGCAAATATTATGCTGGAATCCCCATTTCCCCCCTCCCTGTCCTCAATCTATTGGGTATCCTCCTCATTGGGTACACTGGATAAGTCCGTGGAATAGGGGGTTATGAATTGCACTAGAGGTAGCCAGTTCCCCCCCCCCCCCACAATACACTTTGTGTGTTGTTGCTGAGGGGTGCAATGTCTCTGGATATTCCAGAGACTTTGGAAGTTTTGTGTAGGTTTTTTTTTCAATGGTGAACATATTCATTCTGCACCCTTTCTAGCTTCCCAGGTTTCTGGGAGGAGGGGCTGATACTCCATAGGAGCCCTTCCTCAGCAGAGTCATGGTCCACTAACCCTCCTGCCCTGATCTTTAAAATGCTGTAAAATGGTCATTGTCTCATTGGCTCCCCAAGGTGGTGGGAACTTGTCTTCCACCTGTGTTAGCTGACGGGGAGGGGCTGAGGGCTGGGGACATAGATCGGGCAGGTGTGTGTGTGTATGTGTGTGTGTGTGTCGTTCATCTTTGATAAGCTTCTAAAAACATTGAGATTTTAATTATGTAGGGGTTCACTCAAACTTTATGTCTTAGGATGAGAATGGTACTTTTTAACCATAACTGCTTAGAAATGTTGTTTTTTGGTCAAGTGAATGAAATCGCTTTCCAAAATAAAAGTGGGTATTTACATTTTGTACACATGGATTATTATTAATAGGATTCATTTCAGTGAATTCATTTTCCCATAAGAATTAGCACCCAGCCCACTGTCATCACCCCCAGAATCCTGTGAACTGTGCGACTGAGGATTGCAGCTCCCCACAGCCCGCATGGCACTGGCCAGTCAGGGCAGGGATTGAATTCTTGGTGGGGTACCAGAGTTAGCTCCAAGTTCATTGTTGCCTCAGGGTCGCAAGCTCTTCATGTACGTTCTCCAGCCAAATGGGGAAGACATTTCATTCTCTGTCCTCCAAGGAACTGAACACACCCTGTCAGCATGGATAATTGAAATCCACAGGAATCTCTAAAACTCATTTTTAGCAGATAGTTTCTTTGCCCATCCACTCTGTTTACCAGAACTGTGGATCATGGAGCAAATAGACTGATTCGAATGTCAACCCTCCATTCTCCACCTTCTCCCTTCTTCAGGTCATAATGTTCAAGAGAAGGATCAGAAATGAATGTGGGGGGGGGCTGGAGAGATGGCTTAGCGGTTAAGGAGTTTGCCTGCAAAGCAAAAGGACCCAAGTTTGATTCCCAAGTGCCCATATAAAGCCAGATGCACAAGGTGGTGCATGTGTCTGGAGTTTGTCTGCACGGGTTGGATGCCCTGGCGCACCCTTTCTCTGTCTGCCTTTCTCTCTCTCTCTCTCTCTCTCTCTCTCTCTCTCTCTCTCTCTCTCTTTCTCTCTAATAAAAAAAAGAAATGAATGTGTGGGTTTTTCCATAGGCTGGCCATTGCCTCTTGAACATCCAGAGGAGAACCTTTCTTTGCTGGTTCTCTGAGATACAATGTAACTTTACAAGTTTGAAGTCATGCGGTCTTGTCTGTTAGCAGCAGGGTCTCTAATAAAAGGAAGGAATTTGTATGAGAAATGTCACGTTTTAGCCATTTCCTTTAACTTCCTCTGCCCTCCAGGTCAGACCCTGGGTTTTTGATCTTTGGAATCTGCGGTTTGCGCTGTGTTTACATACTCAGCCTAGTGACGCTGTGAGAGGATTGTTGTATTTAAGGAATCTTGATGCTTCCATTCTGGCACTGCGTGTGTGACAGAAGCCTTTTGACATGATCGGGCATCAAAATACAGTTGGATCTTTCCTTCCAGCTCTCAAGTGAACTCTCCCAGGCTTTCTTGTGCTGACCTCCTCTGGGCTTTTACAATTTCATGGGCTATTTATCATCTAGGGTTTACGCCATCTTTTACATATCCATCCTAATGCCTAATCAACACCAGGCTCTGGGTTCTTTGCTCAAGGCTGTAGATGTCATGACTATAACTATATAAATAATTTCTCTCTTCCATCTGATACTCATGGGGGAAATGGCTTCTCTGGTAGACTTTGCCAGCCAGGCTTGCTGTGTTCATCTCTGATGGCTCCTGCATAACTTCTGTGTTTATCTTTTCAAATTCCTGCTGTAACACTAACACGAGGGTGGGCTAGCCATCTTTTCTGGTGACCCCATTGCTTCATCAACAGCAGTGGCTGTGGAGAATCCAGAGGAAAGAACACTGTGTGGCCTGGACTGTCACCTCCCTCTTACCCCAGCTGACAGGTGGACCTTCAGGTTGGACCACGCTTCTGTAGGCGTATGTTCTTGGTGGCAAATGCTGTACACGCCGACCCTCCCCTTCCCATGCGCGTTGTTCCTTAGACAGAACTTTGGCCTCTCATTTGAAAGTTGTCTCAATAACTGGATGTATCTTGGTACATCATTTGAGGATCATTCTGGAACAAATGAGACGTAACTAAATCCATGACTAAGAGCACACCCTTCTCAATAAGGCGCACCTAGGCTTTAGTCTCGGCTCCAACCCCTAGGGCAAATTACTCACTCTTTCTGCAGCTTCAGCTGCTTTGGCTACAAGAAGAGCCCTTGATGCCCCTGTGGGGTTGTTGTAATAATCCAGGGGATGATGTATGTGTGTGTGTGGGTTCATCAGCCCCTCTTCTTTTACAGAGGCATCTTGTCATAAAGCCCAAGTTTCTAGTTTTTTTATTGCACCAAGTTTCAGAGAAACTTATCTGCATTCTTAAATATAGCATCTTATTTTACCAAAGCAAATTATATTTATATTTGTTATTGTCTTAAATATTTAAAAACTTTTATCTAAGTCGTATTCCAAGACTGTCATTTTGTTGTCGTTTTTAGCCCAGGGTTTGCTGATGAGATTCACTGATTTTGAATTGCTCATTTTCATCGATCTATGGAATTCTGTGTCTATGGATGGTCCTAGGCATATATGATGGTTTACTGACTGAGAGATGTTAATGGATTGTGAGTTAAGCTGTTTTTAAACCTTGTCATTATAAATAATCGTGATCCGAATGATCCTGTAAATGCTCTTGGTATCCCCTAAAACAGCCTGGGGGGCTGAATCATAGAATATGCATTTTTTAATCTTTGCTAGAAATCCTCACATTGCTTTTCCAAGTGAATGAACTAATTCACACATCCTCTATGTGTAAGAGTCCCCGTGAGATCTGCCATTTTGCCCTGGAAGGTAGATCCCTGCCCTCTTAACTCCAATTCTGTGGAAATGTTTGGGTGTGACATAGTATTATAGTTTATAATTTGTATCTTGCCAGATTATTACTAAATTAAATGTCTTCATACTTATATTTCCTCTCTTTTTTAAAAATCTTCCTTTATTCATTTTCAAGCAGAGAGATGCAGAGAGATACAGAGAGAGCAAGAAAGAGAGAGAGCGAGAGAGAGAGGGAGAGAGAACCAGGCCCACCACCTTGTGGGTCTGGCTTATGTGGGTCCTGGGGAATTGAACCCGGGGCCTTAGCCACTAGAGGCAAGTGCCTTAACCGCTGAGCCATCTCTCCAGCCCTGTATTTCCTCTCTTATGAGTTACTTTTTCAAGTCTTTTATTCCATATTCTTCTTGGGTGCCTTTTATTAATTTTAAAAAATTTATTATATGTTCTAGTTACTAATATTTTTTGGTTTCCTTTATTTTAGCTTTCATCTGCCTGACTGCAGGCTTTTTTTCTCTTTTATTATAGTGTTTTTTATGGGGTTTTGTGCATAGAGTGAATAGAAATTATAATTTTAAAGTCAAAACCACTAATCTTTTCTTTAATGCTTGTGTCTTTTGATAAATAGATATTTGTATATTATATTTTGTATATTTATACTGCAAAATTAATGTAATATTCAAACTATCAAGGCATAAAACAGTAGAATATTATATACTGTGACTATATTACACTATAAGTAATCACACACACACACACATATATATATATATAAAACAAAAATACACTATCAAAGAAATTTTACTGATTTTGATTGTAGTAGGGATATTGCTTTGCAAAGATAATTCATCAAGTGTGGAATCCTGTTTCTTCTTGATGCCTAAGTTATAACCTGATCTTTGGAGGAGGGGTGTGGTTGCAGGTACAACAGCTGAGGCTTGGGGAAGTTTTGGTGCTTCTACATGATATGGACCTCAATGATATGCATTGGGTACATACAAGTACCCAACATATACTACATGCAATGCAGTCTGGTCGGGTGCACTGAAATGACCTGTACAACAGGCATGTCTGCTCAGGAGAGTAGACCAGTACCTCTCACTCCTTCTGCACTCACAGAGATATCGAGCGTGCAGGACTCTCTTGATACAGCGTCAGACATGGGCATTGGTGTATTTTAAGTCTCCTGGATGCTTCTGATAGGTGGCTCAGGTGCAGAACATCTAGACCAGAGATGGAAGGAAGCTAGCCCTCCAGGGCATAAGAGATGCCAAAAGAGTAGCCAGGTCAAAGCCAGGAGAGTGCTGGCGACTGGTATGAAGACAGAGCCAACCTGTGGGCATGGCTGAAGGGACAGAAAGAGAGAGTGTCTGGGGTGCTGAGTGTGGCTGCTGAAGGGGGCATAGGTGAAGCCTCATGGTGCTGTCATGGATGCTACAGTGTCCAGGGCCTTTTTCTGCCTGGAAGCCACAGGGTGGATAGGGATCTTTCTAAAGAGAAATGGCAGACACAGTTCTTGTTTACCTAGGGGTTAGAAGAACAAAGACTCAAGTTGGAGGTTGGACAGAGGTTATCTTGAGATAATTAAATCCCATTTTAAAAGCAAAGTATCTGAGGCTTGGTGTGGAGATGATATAGATGTCTCGTTCAGCTCACTTATTCACAGCACTTGGACCAATTGTGAGTCTCTGTAATAATTGCTTCCCTCTGACCAAAGTTGAAAGTGGCACTAATTGATGGGCATAAACATAACGATTTAGAAGTAGCTTGATGGGCACAGCATGTCCATTTACAGTGGTAGCTTCTCTCCACCCCCCCTTGGCCTATGACTCCCCAACCAAAGGTTTTTGACCAGATTTGTAGCACCAGATGTAAGTTTCTTCCTGTGGAATAAAACTCAAATCAATTAGGAAGTAGTTATCACCATAACAGACTTGCCATCTTTGCACCAGTATCTGACCAGTAGTGATGTTTTGATCCATGTGTTTCCAATAAATTTATGTGTTCTGAATACTTGATCCTCAGCTGATGGCAATTTTGGAATTGAGACCTTGTTGGTCATGTGTTGTTGTGGGTATTTTGGAATAGGAACCTTGTTGGAGGTGTGTTGTTGGGGGTGGGCTTATGGGGGTTATAGCCTTCCCTGCCAGTGTTTGGCACACCTTCCTGCCACTGTTTGCCACTTGCTGTGGCAGAGGTGATGCCCACCCTCTACTTATACCATTATTTTCCCTGCCACCATGGAGTTTTACCCCAAGTCTGTAAGCTCACATAAACCCTTTCCTCCACAAGCTGCTTTTGGCTGGGATCTTTCTGCCAGCAACGAGGAAGCTGACTGCAACAGTAGTGTAGCATGTAGGTTCCACAGCTAAGAAAGACTGTTAATGACAGTTCTCCTCCAGCCATCTTCAAGTACAATGAGGGCTAGTCAGCAAGTAGGAAGCTTACAGCCAGTTCCATCTCAATTTCTCTATGTCCTTTGACTAATGCATGTAGTATTTTAAGCAATCAAGTCTAATCCTCTAATTCTAGTGGGCAACCAATCAACAGTGGCAAGAACCTGTTTTTCAGGGGACCTCAGGGACCTCCATGATCAACAATCCATAGGGAGATAGCTTACTCCTGGCACTAAGATTTTTCTTTTTGAGACAGGGTCTCATGTCGCCCAGAATTCCTGATGCTCCTGCCTTTACCTCCCAAGTCCTGAGATCACAGGAGTGAGCCAAAATGTCTGGCTGAAATTTTTGCTTAATAACCCATGGCTTCTGGGAACAGCTTTGAAAGTTCAGAGTCTTGGCTTAGCTACACATGCGTTTACATAGTTGCTGTTTGATGTCTCAGTGAAGGGCAGGCAGCAGGTCTCCTCTGTCTGAAGCAGAGCTCTGTAAACTTCTGCCATGAGTGTCTGTCTACCTGCTGCAGTGATCCTCTGCCGGTCACTGCCTGGGAGAGCC
Source organism: Zapus hudsonius (assembly GCA_004024765.1). Classification (NCBI taxonomy): domain Eukaryota; kingdom Metazoa; phylum Chordata; class Mammalia; order Rodentia; family Dipodidae; genus Zapus; species Zapus hudsonius. Next base: position 20,896 of record PVHP010002866.1, on the reverse strand, counting down.
CATGGAGCCAGCAAGGACAGGTGTCAGGTTCTGTTAGGACTGTTGACCAGTTTTGGATACAGAGGCCAAGATCAGATGAGCAGGAGAACAGACAAAGAAGGAAAAGGCAAGAGACTTGAAGCCATGACTGTCGAAAAGAGCTGGTAAACTGAGTCACCATAGCTGGTGGTTGAGCACACTGGTGTGGGGATCGGAGGAGACAGATATGAGACAGGAAGAGACCTAGGACAGGACCCTGCCTCTGCGTTTCCTCTCACAGGGATTCACAGCCCAGTCTCTTACTAAGTTAGCTGGGGACCCTTTAGGTTTGAAGAGAAAGATGTAGCATTTTTCTAGTCTTCAGGCAGGAAATGGATCGCTAACTTGAGTGTCACCTTTGAACTTTGGAGCTGTCCATCAGTGGCTCTCTCCTGTCACCTGCTAACAGTACACATCTGAAAGGGATTGGGACATTTGCTAAGGTTGGGGACTGTTCACTGCATCAAATAGTCTACTGGTAAAATTTATTCCAGCTGTGTCCCACCATCCAAGAAGACTAGCTGGAAACCATGTCATGTGCCTAATGGTGACTTATAAAAGTGTGTAGGCAATGTGTCAGGCTAGGGCAAATTATCCTCTTTGGAGACCAGCTTAAGGTCTTCCTGAAGGTATCTTCCCTTCAGTCTTTTTTTTTAAAGGAAAAGGGGTTTATTTTGACATATAATTAAAAAATAAACTTGTCATTGGCCCTCCATACATATAGACAATATACCATGACCATAATCCCCTCCCATCACCGTTTCCTCCTCATCCTTCACCAAATCCTCCCCTTCCTGTGGCTCTTCCGTTCTTTCCTCCGCCTCTTTTGTAGTGGTCTCTGAGCTTTGGAGGGTGTGATAAAGATGTCTCAGTGCTGATCAGTCCACTGTCACTTCTCAACACTTTGGTGAGTTTGAGTCGCCCCGGTGGTTACCAGCATCTGAAAAGAAAAGCTTCTCTAACGAAAAGTGAGAGTAGCATTAATATCTGAGCATAAACATAGGTATTTAGAGGAAGTTTAGTGGAATAATATATCCATTTAGATAAACAGCCAGAGTAGTTCCCCCCTAGTGACCTCCACTCACAGGCTTTTGATTCAATTTTCAATACCAGGCCTAAATTCCCTCCCTTGGAACTGGCATCTAATCAGAAAGCAGATGGTTTTCCCCATAACAGACATGCCACCATTAACCTCCCAAAGCAAGAGCTTTTAAATTTATCCCTTTGATACTTTTATTGATTTATTACTTTACCTATTGATTTTATGTCTTCAAGTGACTCCTGTAAGAGCCCAATTTTGCTAGAACTGCAGAAAGGAACCTTGTTGGAAGGGGGGTTGCAGGCAGGGAATGCCATGTGCTGAGGAAGCCATGGAGAGAGAGCCCAGACTGTCACTTGTTTATCTGAACCATATTGGCTTCTTTGGGGGGGGGAGTGGGGTTCGGTTGGTTTTTGTTTCTTTTTCTTTTAACAGGATTTCACTATGCAGATAAGTCGGGCCTCAAATTCACAGTAACCCTTCTTTCTGCCTCAACCTCCCTAATGCTGGGGTTACAGGCGTTAGCCATTGCATCTGGATGGTTTGATTTGACTTATTTTTGTGATGCTGAGGAGTGAATTCAGGGCTTTGCACAAGCCAGGCCCGTGCTCTACCACTAAGCTAGTTGTATCCTCTGGCTTTACTTGATAATCATCTGTTTTCTAAAGGAAAGCTTCTGTTCTGGGGCTGTTTGGAAGGAGGGTATCTATTTCAAACAACATCTACCTCGGGAGTGGAACTGGGTGGGGCTGGCAGCCCATGGTGGCAGGAGGCTGGTGACTGGAGGTGAAGTAAGGCCTTGGTGCCATTGCTCCTGAGCTGTGTACAAGGCTGTTGTTTCAGCACAGACACCTGGGAGGATACTGATTGGCTGATTTGTTCAGGGAAGAGAAGGAAGACTCAGCGTCAGCATGAATCTTTTCTTTGCATTCAGCAGTGAGATATTCAGCTTGTTGCTGGTTCATCCCCTCAGGATCTTGGGGCCCAAGTCTATTCCACTTATGCCAGGTCTAAAGCAAAAATCTATGGTCAGGGAGGCCACCTACCCCAGCAAGAGGGTTTGCATTGGCTTTGTGGAAACCTGCACTGGGCCAACATCCTGAGTTGCTGGTGGGAGAGGCTCTCAGACTTTTCTACTGGACTCATTTCCTAACACCAAGGTGTGGTGTGGGGGAAGATCTACTCTACAGAGGAAAGAATAGTGTGGCACTTTGGAGGGGAGTCACAGCTTGAGTACTTGGAGTTCTGCGTGGGGAAAGGAGGAAGGTGGGCTTTTAGAATCTTCTTAAGTGTACTTAGGAAGTTCTGAATTTCTAGTTTGTTTGTTTGTTTTAATGGATAAGGCCTCATCTGGCCCTGGGTCATTGCCATGTCTAGTCACATGAATTCTGATGTTTGCTGATGATGCTTCCTCAGACAGAGCAGGGGCCAAGGCAGTCATTGTTTCAGTTTAAGTTTCCAGTGGCCAGCCACCACAACCTTTTAGAGAAAAACAAAATTGAATCCATGGAGGTGAGGCCAAGACCTTCAACTAAATTCATTTAGAGAAAAGGCATTTTTAAAAATTCAAGTAAAGTGATTAAAAGTAAAGACAAAGATTTGCTTTCTGTCTGCAGCCAAAGGCAGTTAGGTGGTTTGTTCTAGAGATAGCCCAAGAGGCCCAGGTTCACCCCAGGAGAGGGTCAGAGGTTAGCCTCTTGTGTCCTGGTGAGATGTTCCTATGTCACTTGAAGAAATACAACTGAATGTTATTCATGGTAAACATGGGTGAGGGTAAAATATTTATTTACTCCTCATGCTAAGACACGACAGTGAGAAAATGAAATCTAAATACAGGGCAGTGCGGAAACCATTGTAGATGTGCTTTAAGACAGTCAAGGAAAGTCTTCGCTCTCTTGGGACTTCGGGATAATCAGAGCCACAGAAATGATAGAAGTGTAATATTAACAATGCCTAGCACGTAGTAGGTGCTCAGTAAATCATTAGACACAAAGAGTGTAGATGATGTTTTGTCAGCCTGTCTTCACGTCGCTAGATTGGGGTCCAGGAAGTGGCATAATGTAATACAGAGTGCAAAGAAGAATTTATCCAAGGGTTACTTGAAGACTTCTCACGGGCTCTCCTTTCTTTAGCAGGTGTCTTCTGCGGAGGTTCGAATTGGGCCCATGAGACTGACTCAGGACCCTATCCAGGTACGTTTCCGTCCCTCAGGGGCATTGATGTCGGGGCTGTGGTTGTGTGAACATTGTTTGAGGGACCTTCTGGCTCAATGGCAGATAAGCCAGCCTGTCCCTTCATGCTTTCATGGTAAACATGTGTGTTTGTAATTGTTTTTATTCATGTTAGACTTGAGAACTCTTTGTTTTCTTGGCTTCAACATGACCCCACTTTGAGTCTAAATTTAGACTGCAAGCCGGACAGTGAGGAAGAATAAATTTTCCACCAAAAAAAACAAGTCAGTCCCACACCCTGCTGCAGGCAGGACAGGAAGCAGTGGTGTGGTGGTGAAGGGTAGGGTTTTGCCATGGGCCACAGCTGGGTATAAATCCCCACTCTTCCTGAGAGTTGGCATGTGCCATTACCCTGCTTGGTCCCAATGCCTGTCGGAACAGAGACAATGGAAATGCTTTTTCTCAGGGGAGCTGTGAGTGAAGAATGCTAGAACAATCCTATCTGCCAGTGGAACATGCTCATCGAATGACAGCTGCTACTGTTGCTCGGGAAGAGAAGACAGTGAAAGGCTCCCCTGTCATGTCCCCGGTGACGCAAGCAAGCCACCTCCTAGGCTCTGTGACAGAGCAGGAACTGCAGCGCTAGGCCAGAGGATAGGCTTTAACAAAGGCTGTCATTCCTGCAGTCTGTCAGCTTCTGTGTGCCTGGATCAGTGGAGCATCAGGGAGTTTATGGCCTCTTAAATCATTTTGAAATTTTAAGCAATGTATATGTGTGTGTGTGTGTGCTTAAAATAAAATTGTATGTATATATATGTATATATACAATTATATAGATACAAAATACATAAATTATATATATCTATATAGAGAGATCTATACATAATCACCCTGTGTGTCCTAAATAAGCACACCTTCCTTTTTTAACTACTAGAGCTTGTTAGCACCTGAAGCGGACTCTGTGCTTGGAACAAGCTTGCAGGCAAGTCAGCAAAGTAAGGAACTGCCCTGCTTCAGCTTTTGAGCAAATGGAAAAAGCAAATTATGCTTCAGAGTGGCTTGAAAAGGAAATGCAGATCTAGAAAAGGAAAAAAAAAACAAAAGGAGGAGATTTAGCTTGGGAAAATCTGATGAAAACAAATTAAATTTAGGAGCAAAGAGAGAAAAATAAACGCAAGCCACAACTATTTGTATAGAATACGAGCAAGCGGAAAATTCCAGTAATCGTTCTTAAGGCTCGTGCTTTGCACTCCCGTTTTGAATAAAGGCAATGACAAATAATAACAAATGAAGGCACTTGTATTGGGGATTTATGCCCAAATCTATTTCCCGTATATTCCTCGTTTGCCCTCAGTTTTTCATATGCTGCATTGCCAGTGAATGCTCATAAGGGTGTCACATTCTTTTAGAAATATAATTTATCAAATTATAAACTGTTTCACCTGCACCTATCAGATATTACCATCATGCCCCATTTGTTTCAGAGAGGCTTTATGTTTCCAGACGCAACATTGCAGATAGAGTTTAAGCCTTTTATTAGCCCTTTGTCTCTCTTTCTTCCTTCTCAAAGCAACCACTATAGGTGAGGACTTCTCTTCGTACGCACATCCATGTCCATTCATAAAATCCACTCGTTTTCAATGCCTGTACTTTGATTTGAAAACTGCCTTGTTGTAAGTAAGCATCAATCTGAGATGTAGTTTCATCGCTCAGTGCCATTTGCTGTCATAGCTGAGAACCCATCGCCTAATCTAATGTCACGAAGATTTACTTTGTTTTCTTCTGAGCCTTTCCCATTAGCTTTATGGTCCACTGACTTAACTTTGTGTGTGGTGTGAGATAGGAATCCAGCTTCATCCTTTTCTATCATCTATCTGACTGTCCTGGCAGCATTGGTTAGAAATCCTCTTGCTGTTTCATTGAGCTGTCTTGACACCTTTATTAAAAATCAATGGACTGTACACATGAGGGTTCTGTTCCATTGGTTTATATGCCTTTCTGTCAGTACCACACTGTCTTGATTACTGTAGCTTTGTGATGAGTTTTGGAATTGTGAATTGGATCACTCAGATTTATTCTTATTTTAAAGATTGTTTTGCTTGTGCAGATGTCTACAACCTCACTTATTAGTCCATACAGTCTTTTAAAAAAGTATTTATTTATATGAGAGAGAGAGTGAGAGATAGAGAGAGAACATACCAGGGCCTCAAGTTACTGCAAGAAAACTTTGGACCTTGTGCATCTGGCTTTATGTGGGTACTGGGGAATCGAACTTGGGTCCTTCTGCTTTGCAGGCAAAGGCCAAAACTGCTAAGCCATCTCTCCAGCTCCCTCTTTGTCAAATTTTGAAGACTTTCTCTCCCAATCTTTGGCACTGTTTATCATTTTCATTACTTGTGCTTTAGATGAGCAATTTTTCATTTTGGATAATCATTACATAATAACATTCATATATTGTACATGCTAGGCAGCTAGATTTTATGACATCACAAGCTATATTGTATTTCTGTCTTTTCAAACATGACATACTCTTTTACAAGATTACACTATCCCTTGATAGCCCTATTCCTCCATAACTGAAAAAAACTGTCATCTAAAATTCTGTATTTATTACATTTGATATCTCAAAACATACAAAAACACTTTTGCTTGGTATTCTCAATCCTTGAAACATTAAAAAATGAATAGTATGCATACATCACCCATAGCAAATGCTGGAATGCTACCATTCTTACTGGATACTCTGACTATTTCCTGTTCCATGAGTTTGACTCCAAATGATAGGAAATGCAAGAATCTGAGTAAGGGACAGAGTAGTTAAGAGCTCTTTAGAAAATTGAGTAGACAGCCAGGCATGGTGGCAAATGTCTTTAATCCCAGCACTCAGGAGGCTCAGATAGGAGGATCACTGTGAATTTGAGACCAGCCTGAGACTACATAGTGAATTCTGGGTCATCCTGGGCTAGAGTGAAACCTTAGCTTACAAAAAAAAAGTGTAGACATTTAATTTGGGACCAAAGATGCCTTTACTAAGTAACTTCGTCTTTCTGGAACAGAATTTGACTCATTGACCCATCCAGTGAGAATCTTCTGAGCACCTAGTAGATGCAAGGCTCCCTCCTGGGAGCTACAGGGGACAGGATGGGCATGCTACCCCTTACCCACACATGAGAGGTTAAGGAAGTGAGTTTTATGGTTCAAGCACTCTCACTGCAGGACATGGCTAGCTGGCCGTGGATTGCATTTCTCCTGCCGACTTTGCAACTGTCTTGGCAAAATCAAGCTATGTCCAACTGCTTGCATTTTTGCTTCATTCCCCCCAGCCTCTTGGAGAAGAAATATCTCTTGTGTTCCTTCTCTGGAATGCCAAAACATATTAATTAGCTACATCAGTCAAGAGCCCTTAAGGCTTGGGAGAAAATGGCTTGCTAAGGGATATTTGAGGATGTGATTGCTTTGGAGGGTACATTTCCGAGTTCTACAGGGAACCTGGAATTCAGAACATGGGACTGCACACACCCCACACCCAGTTGTCAGGAGGCAGGGAGGGCGGAATGGACTGAGAGCTCTACAGCACATCTCTCCTGGGTGAGTAGATGTGACTCACAGACAGAGTCATAGTTTCCAGACTTGGCAAGAAAATAAAAAGTAAGGGAACCATTATGAGGCAGTAAATTCATATCAACATGATACTGTCTGGAAAGCAAGTGGCCTTTTCTTCATCAATGTCTGGAGCACATTTATTTCCCCAGCGTGTAGAACTGACGTGTTTTTGCTTAGACTCCTGTCTAAGCCCTTCTCTCACAGTGGGTTTTCCAGCGAACTTGGAATCAGATCCTACAGCCGTGCCTGAGCTTTTTCCTTGCAAGGCAGCTCCCTTCACAATATCTCTGTCATGTTTGGGGGTAGAAATTTATATTAGGATATTGTCTACTAGCAGATATATTGGAAAACTCTAATTTAGAAAGAACAAGAAGCATAATGAACAGTTAATACTCTCTCCTTCAAGTTATGGAAAAATTAGCTTATTTCCATCAATTTTTTTTTTGGTTTTTCACTCTAGTCCAGGCTGACCTGGAATTCACTATGTAGTCTCAGGGTGGCCTTGAACTCACGGGGATCCTCCTACCTCTGCCTCCCGAGTGCTGGGATTAAAGGCGTGCGCCACCACGCCCGGCTTCATCCATCAATTTTTATAGTTAGCCTTCCCCCAGAGAAAAGAGTTTCACTAGTAAAATCGAATTATTGCTATTCTCAGACTGGCCTTGAACTCATGATCCTCCTGCCTCCGCTTCTTCAGCAATATCCTGCAGGCATGTGCCACCACAACCGGCAAATTATTGCTATTCTCAAAAAGACACTTCTCAGCTCTTTCTTCACAAAACTTGTAGAAGAAATGGTTACTGGGGTTTAGCAAGACAGAGTGACACGGGCTGGGGAGGAAGGGCAGTGCAGGTGCCAGCTTTGCTGCTTGCCCAGGATCAGCGGTCATTCCCAGAGTCCCTTGCTGCCCAGAAACTCCTGAAGGTTGTAATCTCTGCTGCTGGCATTGCCCTGTCTGGAGCTCCTATTCTTTTTTTTTTTAAATATGTATTTATTGTCCATAATGAGTTACATTATTTAGTGGGTAAACAATGCGTTGTTATCCCAAATTCCCCAATTCCCCCCTCCCCATCCCTGATCAGTTGTATATCCTCCTCCGTGGGCTGTCTGTATTAGTCCTTGTGGCAAGGGATCCTGGATATCCTAGTACTCAGCCCGGTCTTCCTGGCCCAAGTGTGTTGTTACTTATGGGTGCCATGCCTCTGGACAGTCTCCCCCACCGGCTCTCACAATCTTTCCAGCTCCTCCCCCTCATTTTCTCACCCAGCTCCGTCAGCCCTTACTTCATCATTCTAGCTCAGAGGGAACAGGGAAAGTTTGTGGTTACAAAAAGATTTAGGCAAAATTCTTGCAGAGATAGAGGAGGTTTGATCTGGCAGTTTACGGTCTTTGCACTTACACTTAAAAGCAGTGCAGGGGATGGACAGATGGTTCAGTGTCTAAAGGCAATTCCTTGTAAATCCTAAAGACCCAGGTTCAATTTCCCAGTACCTACATACCATATGCACAAAACGGTGGATCCATGTGGAGGTCGAATGCAGCAGCAAGAGGCGCTCGTGTGCCCATTCTTTCCTTTCTCTTTTTCTTCCCCACCTCTCTCCCTCTCTCTCCTTAAAAAAAAATAATATTTCAAAAATAAAGGAAAAGCAAATCCTGGGGAGATGGTTCAATGGTTAAAAGGAGCTTACCTGCTCCCAGCACTCAGGAGGCAGAGGTAAGAGGATTGCCATGAGTTCTAGGCCAACCTGAGGCTACATAGTTAATTCCAGGTCAGCCTGGGCTAGAGTAAGACCCTCCCTCAAACAAAAACAAATAAACAAAGGAGCTTGCTTGCAAACTCTGCTGGCCTGGGTTCAATTCCCCAGTACCCATGTAAAGCAGATGCACAAAGTGGCACCTGCATCTGACATTCATTTTCAGTAGCAAGAGGCCCTGGTGCACACATATTCACTCTCTCATAAATGAATAAATACAAAAATAAATAAACATTTTTAAAGCAATGCAGGAAGCCCGGTGTGCACAAAGTTCACAGAGTAGTTACACATCACCAGGCCCCTGGCATGTTCAGATGGCAATGGCCTGGGTGTTTCCAAGTTCAGATTTCACTAGTAGCTCTTCCATTCCCAGATCGCTATGTCAGTCACAGAAACATGCCATGATCGGTGATGACCCACATCACAGTTTTTCTAACTCCCTGTAACTGGCTCCTGATAATCTGTCATTCAACTCGAGCACAGACAGCAAGGTGATGATCCTGGCTCTTGGTGAAAAACCCACGTAATGCTATACAAAAATAGACCGTTGAGAGAGGAATAAGCCAACAGCACACACACACAAAACAAAGCAACAAAGAAATGAGAAGCAGTGTCGATGTGACACGAGGGTGAATTATAAACAGAGTTCCAGGCGACGCTGCTGCTGGCTAATGCTGCCGTTGCTCCCTTGGGAGATTCTGGTCACGTAGCCAGCATGAATACAAGCTGATTGGTTTAAGTGGGGACAGGGGCTGTGAGGAGAAGGGTGAAGATGCCACAGAGGAAGTCAGGCCAGCAAAACACATCCTATCCATTAAAGGATCTCCAGGGACAGTGCATGACGCAGGCGGTACAGAGGCTAAAATGTTGGGAGCTGAGCCAAAAGAGGGTGGGGTGGGGGTGGGGCAGAGAACCACCCACCAAGGCATGGGCAAGATGCTTGTTCCCTGGGAGCTTCCAGAGGCAGAAGGAGGAAGCAAGCACTGCTCAAAGGACTCTCGTTAAGCTTTTCAAGAGAAATCAAACATTTTAAATCTCAGTGTCACTGTTTCAATTACATTGTGCTGAATAAACGTTCGATTTTATATGATTTCATTCAGTTTTTCACTTCCCTAGGCATCGTCCTCCCAGGCAAGAGCTTAAAGTGTTTTGACAGAAATCTTCAGAGGTCATGGATCGATCATCATTTTTACCTTTGCTTCTTCAACTCACTCACACTCATTTTTATGATCTGATTCTATGGAGCAAGGAATAGCTATCAGGGGTTGTGTTCTGACCTTGGATAGAACCCAAGTTGGCCAAGGTTGGTCCCAAAAGGACTGGTTTGTCCACGCTTCAGGCTTCAACATACATCTGTTCACATTTCCATTGGTTCTCTGGGTTTAGGACAGTACAGTCAGATTGCTAAAAGAAGTGAAGCTGTTCCCTCTGCTTGCTCTCCTGGGCCTAGTTCTCATCCATGTTGTCTGTCTGTGCTGACCCTTTACCCGTGCATTGATTGTCATTGTAGGTCTTCCCAGCTTGTCCCTGCTGGGATCCTGGGAGTACAGGCTGACTTATGACTGTGCCGTCATCGTTTTCACATCTCGCATAATATGTCGCCAATAAATCCTCTTCAATAAATAAGTAATGTTGGGTATATTATTTAAAGCCAGCAGAAGGGCTCAGTTTGCTTTTTCTCTTTACAAATCAAGTTCGGTTACATGGTTTTCATGATGAGTTTTTATAAATATATTTTACAAAAATGATTTTATGAGATTTGCCTTAGTTAAGTGGTCAATAAATATTAAAAATTTTGGTCATGAAGCTTTAAGTCTTTAAAGCTCAACAAGGACTACATTGCTTTTATTGTTTATTTTTAGGTTGCTAAAATGTCAACCTTATCCGAAAAAGTAAATAAACAAACAAAAAACAAACAAGTAGGTATAGCCAAGCCTGATGGTATAGGCCTATCTTTCTAGCCATTCTACAGATTGGGGTAAGAGGAGTAGGGACAAGGGTCAAAGGGTAAAGATTACATGGGCTACAGATGGAGTAATTTCAAGGAAAGCCTGGAGTTAGCAAGACTATGTTTTGCAATATTTTCATTACAAAAAGGAAGAAATGAGGGGATAGCTCAGCATGATAGTACTTGCTTAACATGCATAAAGTTCTGAGTTCCATCTATCTGCCCCCTCCGGAATACATCACGTTTGTGTGTGTGTGTGTGTGTGTGTGTGTGTTTTCAGAACTGAAGGAAAAGTTGAAAAGCTCTGGCTCAGGACATGTGGCAGTGAGCCTCCTCTGAGCACTTTGATAATGGGCGTTTAATGTTCTTCCTTCATTATCTCTACTATTAATGAACTATGAATCCCAAAGCCCAGCCTCTGTCTCTCTTCAGAATCCTAATTCCTGGAAGCAGTGAATTCTTAGCTCAGCTGTGTCCTGAGAGATAAATATTAAAAGAGTCCAATTCTGACTACTTGGATCTACTTCTTTTTTAAATTGAATGTCAACTTACTGTATGAATATTTTGCATATTGGTCATATTCCATCAGGATATATATATATATATATATATATATATATATATATATATATACATACATACATACACATACCTTCTTCTGCCCCTATTACACTGAGGGCCCTCCTCAAGGGGGTTCTTGGATGTACCAGTCAGTCTCCATGGGAGGGACAATGCCTCAGGATACTCTTTCCCACCCCGTGGCTCTTACGGTCTTTCTGCCCCTCTTCCACAATTTTCCCAGATCCTTGGCAGGCATGTTTTAAGTCTTTGTTAGTGTTGAGCTCTCTGAATTCTCTGATTTTATGCTTTGATGAGTTTTGAGTCTCCTCAGTGTCTATTGCCATCTCCCTGGAGGAGGTTTTCAGGCTCACAGTGAGAGCAGCACTCTTACTTAATCTGCCACTTCCTTCAAAATGTCTCCTGGGCCCTGGCAGCTGTGATAGAGATGACTCATCTCATGCTAGGTATTTGGCTTTCTTTCCTTGTCATACTGATAGATCTTGGGTCTACCCAGTATTCACCTCCATCAGGAAAAACCATTCTTCTCTAGCCATGAGTGAGAGCAGTATGGATCAGAGGGAATAGCATTGTTGCAGTCAGCTTTCTAGTTGCTGCGCAGAAAGAACCCAAGCAAAAGTGGCTTATGGAGGAATGGGTTTATTTGGCTTACAGACTCCAGGGGAGACTCCATCCTGGCAGGGAAAACGATGGCGTGGGCAGAGGAGTGGACATCACCTCCCCCATAGCACTGCAAACAATGGCAGGAAGGTGTGCCAAATGTTGGCAAGGGGAAGCTGACTTATAACCCCAATAATCCTGCCCCCAACAGTATAGCTCTAGTGAGGTTCTAATTCCCAAGCTGCCATCAGCTGGGAATTGATCATTCAGTACACATTCCATTTGTTTGTGGGGGACACCTGGATCAAACTAGGACAAGCATCATCATCATTAAAATGATTTTTTAAATATTTTATTTATTTATTTTCAAGCAGAGAGATACAGAGAGGGAGAACCAGGGCCACCACCTTGTGGGTCTGGCTTATGGGGAATTGAACCCGGGACCTCAGGCACTGGAGGCAAGTGCCTTAACCGCTGAGCCATCTCTCCAGCCCTGAAAGAATTTTTTGATGAGCATATCTGCTGTGGTGGTTTGAATGTATGGCCCCATAGACTCAAGCTTAACCGCAAGTCTCTAGTGGGTGGAGCCCGACTGGGGAAGAGGTATATCGCTATAGGTAGGTCCAGTCCTAAGATGTGAGGAGAGCAGTTTGAGTTCTGGCTGTTCTTTGTACTGGTTGTTGTTGGTGTCTCTCTGCTTGGATCTATGAAAGTGATCCAGCTTCTTCTACCATTGATGATATTCCTCTGGAATTTGTAAGCCTGGAAGAAACCCTGTCCTCCTATAAGCTGCTTTTGGTCAGGTGATTGTCCAACGATAAATAGCTGACTGCAACACCCCCTTAACTTAGCCAAAGAACCATGGAAGCTTCCTCAAGAGCCTATAACCTTCACTGAGTGGGCATCATATCAAATCAGAGTACAGTTGATTATCCCATAGCCCGTGTGCCACTATTGCACAGGTGTGTACATCTTACCTGGATGGTTGATTTTGTAGCTTGCAAGATGCCCTGCTTGTTCACACTGTTGGTAGCCAGTATCCCTGGCAGGATCTACCACTTTCTTTGAGAAGGTATAATTTTCTAAAGCTAGGCCCATGTTTATAAAGGCAATGGTTAGGAGCTGACACCATTCCTCCAGTGTCCTCAAAGCCCCACTTATTAAAGTACCTGAGACACAGAATATTAAATATTAAAAAGGCATGATTAATACAACTCCCCCAGTTTTCATATGAAGTGCAGTTTTTTGTCTTTAAAATGGCCTAGAAGACTTTGCCATGATCTAGCTCTCTACTTTGAACCTTTTCTCTCTCTTCTTTCCCTGTCACATTGGCTCCCTCAGACACAGTTGTGGCCCCTGTAGAGACTTCTGGAGCTCTGGCTAGAAGGCTTTACCTTCAGACCCCAAGTCCTTTCCTGACCTTCCAAATACCTACCTCTCCTGTCTACTGGCACCTAGTCTGGGTCTCCCTCACTCTGCCCTACTGCTTTTCCCCAACACATACTACTTATTAAATTCCCACATCGTCACTTTGCATAACGTGGCTATCATATGTTATTTGTCCCTCTACCGTGACTAACAAGGACACTTTATTGTTGGTCAGTGTCATAAGCTAAGCAATTAAAAATAGTGTCCGGCACATAGTAGGTGTTCAGGAAATATTTAGTGAATAATGCCTCTTGTTACTTTTTCAAAGTCAAGCACTCACTCCAGTCCTACAAGGACACATAAAACAAAGGAGACTAATTGATATCTGAAACAATATCCAATAGAAGAGTTATGTACTTGTTGTATTAGATATTGATCCATAATCGTCACAGGGATGCATAAGTTGTGATTCTTGTTAGAAATTCACTGTGTAGCCAGACAGATAAGAACCAAAAAGTTCTCTTACTTTCTGACGTCTAAGCTTTGCATATTAAGTTTCTTGTGTTAACATCACAGCTAGACCCAGTAGAAGGCTGTTACTGAATTCATTCACAAATAAGTTTAATCCATCTGATTTTTCTCATTGTGCCTGTCTTGTTGACTTGATAGCTTGGTTTGAAGCTTTCCTTTGATTTTTGAAATCCACAAAGCTGCCTCTTTCACCTGTCTTGGGAGAGCCACCGTCTGCCTCTTCCTAATAGGATTTCTGTGACTGAAAATGTTAGGAGCATCTTGGAGTGACAAGTTATAGATGCGAGCCAGAGTGAGCCCTTAAAACATGGCTGCTTTGTGTGTTGCTGCATGTATAGATTTTAAGCCATTTGCTGAGAAAAAGAAGTGTGAAGATCATGCTGAAGAATATATTCTCTTTTGGTAATATGACATTTGAGAAAACAGAGTTTTTCAGAGTGTAAGACAATTGGCATGTCTATTTGAATATTATTGATATTCAGAAATTGTTGGGCAGGTTAAGGCAGTACATGGTGATGCATTTTTGTTTTTTTTTTATAGAACAGAGTCTTCATGTTTAACAGATGCATATGGATTAAATGATAAAAAAAGTTTGCCACTAAGTAGCCCAAGAATGGAAGGGGAAGGGCAAGAGATGAACCCACGCTGGCCACAAGTTGGCTATGACTGAGACTGGTTGCTGAATGTATAAGATTCGTTATGATATTGTGTCTACTTTTCTATATGTTTCTAATTTTCAAGTAATGAGATATTAAAAAGTGATGATAGCAGTTGGACCCTTTGGGTATTTGCCATGATGAATGATGTCTTAAAAGCCCTTCATGCTGAGACGCTGCCATTTTATTCCTAATTATTTAAACCATAAATATCTTAAGAGTATTATGGGTTTTTTCCCTTATTGGACTCTATTCCTGGGAGTTAGTCTCATTCCTACTAATAGTCAGGCCCTTGTAGTGATGGACACCTGTAACTCCAGCTACTCCATAGACAAGATAGGAGGATCCAGAGCTTCCAGCCAATTGGGGTTATGTAGCAAGACATTTTCTCAAGAAATAAAATAGCTTTCTTGCACTTCTTATAAAACCCTATAAAAAGTTATACTAGCCGTGGTTGAGATTTCACCGAGCAACTTGCAAATGCCAGGCTGCTGCTGGGATCGAGGTATCGGAGGGGACAAAACTGGCCACTCCTTGCTCTCCTGGAGATTCCTTCTCAGATCAGGAGTTAGACCGTAAGTGGGTAAACTCAGAGATGGGAAGACTTCCTTTGGCTTTCTGACTGGCAGAGAATCTGGATTCCTGAGCTCACGGGATGCTGAGGGGAATTGTGAGAAGCCCTGCTACCTTCTTTCCCATGGGTGGGGCTGCACTTTACAATGAGGTAAATAGAGGCAAACTATCCTCGGTTTATTTTTATCAGCTTTATCATTCGTCATTCTTTTCATAGGCTGGTAAGGGTTGAGTGTTTGAATTAGTTTCTGAGGTTGTTTTAAGTTCCCTTGTGTTCCTATGTCTTTATAGATATTTTAGCGCTGTGTTCAGAGAGGTCCTGCAGGGACTGACAAGCAAATATGCATTGAATTCAGAGATATGCAGAATTATTACTTAGAAAAACTTGTGTTTCTTACCTATCAATAATTTTACTGCTTTGCTTATTTAAAAACTGAGCTAACTAAGGAATTATTGTAACTGCAGCCAAAAACTATCCCCACCAGTGTGACTGAGCTCCTGTCTATGTCCAATCCACACAACTCCCAACGGGATCACGTGGAAGTGTCCCAATCACATCTCACAGCATAGAACCAGTATGCCAAGGAAAAGGAATAACTTGTTCAGAGACCCCCAGAATGCCCTGGAAGGTTGGGACCTGGGAAGCCTCTCCCACAACCTCACATGTCACTAGTACACCTAATCCCTGTTTTCAGGACAGGCTCTGAGAAGAATGGTCTTTGTCAAGATGTTCTGCTCTGTTTCAGGTTCTGCTAATCTTTGCAAAGGAAGATAGTCAGAGTGATGGTTTTTGGTGGGCCTGCGACAGAGCTGGTTATAGATGCAACATCGCACGGACTCCAGAGTCGGCCCTTGAATGCTTTCTAGACAAGCACCATGAGATTATTGTAATCGATCACAGGCAAGCCCGGAACTTCGATGCAGAAGCAGTGTGCAGGTACTTTCTTCCATCCAAGATGCTTAATACATGTCCCCTGAACAGCTCCAACTTTGTAGTTAACTTTGTGGATAGCTTTAGTTCCCAAATGCTTCTTCAATGTGCATTGACCCTGCTGAGCAGTATACCCAGATTTCCGTGGTGAAAGCTACAGCTTCTTCCTGTGAACGTATCTAGCTTTCCTATTTTTCCACATTTGAGTTGCATTGATTTTTAAGGTGTCAGCTGGACTCCCCTAAAGCTACAGGATATTCCCACTTCCTCCCTGGGTATTGCTCATAAAAAATCATTAAAATTCACACAGTTTTCATTACACAGATATGGTTTGGATTTGAAGTAGATATTTTAAACTTCATTATTCTGTCCCAAAATGAACATCAGAAATGTGTGAAATATAAATTCTTCTATGTATGACACAGATGGGTAGTTCCTATTGCAGGCTCCCCAGATATGGAGGGAAGGGGGAAAGCAACCACTTTGTAGCAACAGAAAGTCTTCCAGGTACCTATGCCCCCCACTTGTTTATAGAAATGCTTGCACTTCAGGGAGCAAATATATCTCTATTCATAAGTAAATTCACAGCCATGGACTTAGTACCAACTGAGCCATTTAGCAGAAGTGGAATGCTTTGAAGCTAGCCTGGAAGATGCCAGGAATTAAATGCTAGAAAAAGACAGAGTCCAATTATATATGGAGCTGGGATTTTCTTGACTATCAGTAAATAAAAGGAAAAGTGTAAAATAGGTGCTTAGAACCTTTGGTATGCTGACAAATAATGGATTAAGAGAATATTTATATCACAGGTGTTACCTTGCTATTCTTTGATGAGCTTCGTTTTTCTAATTATTAGTTATTGGCAATTGATCAATTTATGAATGTTTTAGTGGTTTCGAGTCTTAATCTTTTTGCATAGGAATAGTTTCCTACTTGATAATATATATCCATAAATATAAAATATGTATCCATAAAATACTTTTTGAGACTATTTTTAGTATTAAGAAATATATTTTTGTTCTAGCTGGTCATGGTGATGTAAGTACGCAATCCCAGCACTTTGGAGGCTTAGGTAAGGAGGGCTGCCATGAGTTCAAGGCTAGCGTGGAGTACATAGCTAGACCCGGTCTGACCAAAAACAAAAACAAAACATACTTTTTTTAAAGTATGTATCAGGATGGAACTAGTCTTTGTAAATAAGTAAGTCTATTTTCTTCCTGCCCTCAAATACTTTCATAGTGTGACTTTATAATGAATATGCTATAGTCCTTGTGTATACGTAGAATGATTTAAGACAAATGCATTAGTCACTTCTCTTTGCTGTGAACCATTACCTTAACAAAAGCAACTTCAGGAAGGAAAGGGTGTATTTTGGCTTACAATTCCCTCGTGGCCAGGAGAGGATGGTGAGAGTAAGGTGCCACAGGCAGGAAAGCAGAGTGTGGAATAGGAAATGGGTCCAGATCAAAAGAAAATTTTGAAGCCGTGCGTGATGGCGCACAACTTTAATCCCAGCACTCGAGAGGCAGAGGTAGGAGGATCGCTGTGAGTTCAAGGCCACCCTGAGACTACGGAGTGAATTCCAGGTCAGCCTGGACTAGAGGGAGACCCTACCTCAAAAAACCAAAAAAAAAAAAAAAAAGGAAAAGAAAATTTTGGCCTGCTCCCAGTGGTCCACTTTCTTGAGCTAGGCTTTGCCTTCTAAAAGTTCCACAACCTTCTCAGACAGCGTCACCATCTAGGAACTAAGTGTTCAAACACATGGGTTTGTAGGGGCAATTATACATTTAAACCACTACATTCATCCTCTGGTCCCCATGGGTATTTTATGATACAAAATGCAGTTACTCCAACTTCAAAGTCCCCGTAGTCTTTAATAGTCTCAATGCTGTACAAAAGTTCAAAATCTCATCTGAGATTCTCTTAACTGTTAGCACTAGTTATATACTTCCAACATATAATGGCACAGAAGAAACATTCCTATTCCAAAAGAGAGTAGGAGCTCATCAAGGAATGATTGGATCCGAGCAAGACTGAAATCCCAACAGAGCAAAAAACAAATCCTGTAGCACCATGTCCAGTATCTGCGATATGTGATCGAATCATCTTGGTTCCCAAAGATGTGGGTAGCTCCATCCCTCCAGCTCTGCTTGTAGTACACATAGCATCTCTTTTAGGTGGGATTCACTCTGAGCCTATAGCTTTTCCTGGATGAGCTCCCAAGGTCCTAGCATCTCCAGCATTCGGGCATCTCCATTGTAACTTAGGGTTCACCTTCATCATTTCATGCAGTGACCTTGGCACACAAGGCCTCCTTGTAGGGATTCCAACACTGCCATTCATTGCTTGGACTCAGCAGCTCTTTGGAACTATAGTGTAATATTGCATGACCCCCTCAATCTTGTATTTTTTCATGCCTGTCATATCAGTACTATGTGGAGACTGCTGCTAAGTTCTGGACACTGACTGTGGGAAACAAAGAACTCCTGGGCACTTTTCCCTTTCAAAATCACTTTCATTTTCACAAGGTAAAGCCTTCCTTGGGTTGGATCTTGTTCTCAGGACATCTTTTTTTTTAATCATTGCAGGGCAGGACAATAGGCGTCTTTAATGGTGTTCATCTCCTTCACAATTATAGCATAGTGTGTTCACTGGAAGCTACACACAGTGTCGCACATCTTCTAAGACATACAGAACTCAAAATTATATACCCTTACTTTTTATTCTATTAGATTTTTCTAGATCATATGAGCCCACTGCATGCTGGAGGTCCTAGTTCAACAAACTTGATTGACAGTTACTATGTGCCAACATTTCTGTTGTTCAAAGTAACTAAGCACAAACAGCAAAATAACCACAACACACTGGGGCAGCTCTTTGAATGATTAACCCATATTTTTATATCTATCTGCCAGCAGGTGCTTTAACTGTTATCACAAGGTTGGCTTTCTGAATTATCTACTAGTTAAAAAAGAAAAAGATGCAACCTAGGTAGCTGCCTAGGTACAAATTAATAACTAAAGGATTATAGGACGGAGAATCAGATTTTCGATCAGAAAACATAAAGTGTAAGTGGAAATGGCTAATTTTTGAAGTGGAAACCTGGCAGGTCTGAGCTGCTACAGTACAATTGCCCAGGAGTTAAAACAATTTAAAAAATAAAATGAAGAGTTTGTCCTAATCTACAAGGGCATCTCTGTTGTCTTTCGAGTGTTCTATTCTAAGACTCTTTTCTTTAGAGAATATTTGATTTGGTGCCATTGTCAGTGTGAAGACATTCCACATTGCTTGACCGTCACTGCCCAGGTCACCTCATTTGACTTACAGGTTTTCATTGCAGGTCCATCCGGGCCACGAACCCCTCCGAGCACACCGTGATCCTCGCCGTGGTTTCGCAAGCGTAAGCAGCACAGTTCTGTCTGAGACGTTTACATGATGTAATCCGGTTTTTAAACCAACAATGCAATGGGCATGTCTTGGGTCTTAAAATACCAGTCCTAGAACTTGCTTTGGGGATTTTGTTTGTTTCCAAGTTTTCTGAGATATTTATGTTTTATTTTTCTGGATCTTACCTAATTGCTGTTAGCACATTCTCACACACCTCAGAGAAGAAAAAACAAATTACTCCTCACCATGACATTCCAGGAAGGAATTAAAAAATCTGAGGATGAAGCAGTGTGCAGAGAACATTGTTCCAGTTAATCTCTTCTCTTTGAGGAAAAGAGATGGAACAGTGCTTGATTTTCACTTAAGAGGAAACAAATTGTAGCCTGAGAACAAGGAGGTGCTAAATGCACTTCTAGAAAAGGACTGGAGTTTGCGTGAGGATTTCTGCACAGCTAAGAATGTTCAGCAGATTTTATGTGGATGTTGGATGGCAGAGAAGAGGGAGGGAGCTGGGTGCGGGTACTGTGATGAGAAATTGTTCGGCTGGGTTTATTGCCTCGAATGTTCTATACTTAAAATGAAAGAACCAGCAGGAAGAAAGTAGATGTTTGCATACGCTGTAATGGTTGGGAGCATTGCAAGTCACAGGATTTGTTCTAGTCAATTAATGGCTTTTGTTAGCTTCAGAAAGACTAAGATCTTAATTAGGGCCTAGGACCTGTGGACTTGGCTTTACTATCTGCAAAGGAGCCGAGAAGCCAGCAACTCTGACCAGAAAGAGAAATGTTTCCTCAGGCAGCCTGGCCCGGGAGACAGTATAATGACTGGTCCCGCAGGAAATCAAGGCTACACAGACCTGCCCCGCCATGCTCTCCTATGTAAATGCTGCTCTTTTAGTCTGCAGGTGACACCTTCCATGGACTGTGGTCCAAGAAGGTAAAGAGTTGTCCTCAATGGTTGCTTACACCTGCCATTCTGGGCGGAGATGACATCCGAAGGAGGATGAGAGGGAAGAAGGGAGACGTGAGCTTAGCCTCCTTCAGCCCTCGTTCTTCTTCCATTTATCCTTTTGGCACTCAGATCTGAATGGGGTCCTTTAACCTTGAACATGATACCAGAAAGGTACCATGCATGCCATGCAAATGTGTTATTTCATAGACCCTAAAATGAAACGCTTTTTCCCCTATGCATACAATAAAAATGTTCACTAGCCCTTGGCACGTAAATGGTTTAAGAAAGCTTACTTTTTATGGTTTCTTGTGTGTTTTTTTTGTAATTTTTTATTATGAACTGTTTCTGAGAGAATGATATGGTAAAATAATTCCAGTGTCTGTACCACCTGGTCTGAGAAATAGAACAGGATCAATATTTTTGGAACTCCTTCCATGTCTCTGCTAATTTGTCAGGATTTGGACAAATCCTGTTACTGAGAGAACGAGGGAAGGCAGAGCCCCAGATAACCACAGAGCTTGCCTTCCTGTTGTAACTACTTTTCTACCCAATCCCATTTCTTCAATTTTTCTTCCCCATTTTCTTCTGTGTTTACATTCCTGTTGAGACTTCTTTCCCATTTGGTTGTGGGGTCTTGCAGCCAATAATGCTGGATGTCTGGCTTACCTTGAGAGTTGGAACCAGCTAGGCCTTGGGGTGGGAGTGGCTCTTCCATATGGGATGGGAACAGCAGCCTCAGGATAGCAGCACACTGCTAGCTCTCTATGAGACCCCACTCAGAGTTCTG